>CM021102.1:579054420-579314317 GCA_007115665.2 Sequoiadendron giganteum
TTCTCGGATGGTGATTCTTGGCAAGCCTCCAAGGTACTTCAATTGGTTCACTCTAATGTATGTGGACCCATGAACACTCCATCTGTTACTGGGTCTAGGTACTTTTTATTATTTGTTGATGATTTCAGTAGAAAAATGTGGGTGTATTTTTTGAAAAATAAATTAGATGTGTTGAGTACATTTCAGCAGTATAAGGCCTTAGTTGAGAAAGAATCAGGTTCTCAAATTGTCACTCTAAGGTCAGATAATGGTGGAGAGTTTTGTTCAGCTGACTTCTCTACTTTTGTGCTCAACACGACATCAAATGCCAACTTACCACACCATACACCCCTCAGCAGAATGGTGTCGTTGAACGTAGGAATCACACCATTACTGAAATGGCTCGTTCTATGCTGGAGTACAAAAATGTACTTAAGAAATACTGGGCGGAAGCAGTTTATACTATAGTCTACCTCCTGAATCGGTCACCTTCACAGGCCGTTAAGAAGATGACTCCAGAAGAAGCTTGGTCAAGACGTAAGCCTAAGGTGGGCCATCTGAAAGTCTTTGGTTCTATAGCTCATGTATGGATTCCAAAAGCCAAACGTGCAAAGTTGGACTCCAAGAGCCAGAAACTTATGTTTATTGGTTATAACGCCAATCACAAGGCATACATGTTGATTGATGTGGAGACAGATCGTCTCATATTCAGTCGTGATGTTGTGATTGATGAGACTATTGGTCCATTTGTTCCTACTACCGGCCCTGAGGATTAGCCTATGAAGGTTTCCAATGAGGGTGTTCGTCTTCCTCTTGGTTCCCTTGATGGGAGGGCTTCAAAGCATTTTGACTTTGAAGATGAGGAGTCTACTGGTCATGATATAACACCACCTGATTTTCCTCAGAACTCATATCCAGATGACTTTGTTCTAGAAATCCCAGAGGATGTTGTTTCACCTATTCTAGATGTTGGTACTTCTACTTGTCGGCCTAAGTGCTGGCTCAAGACTATCGAAGATCTTCATAATGATGAACTCATTGAGGGTAGATCAGCTCGCAGAAAGAGCAAGCAGAAAAAACACAATCAATTTTGCTCTTATGGCCAACATCCACAACATCTATGAGCCTCAGACATATTTAGAGGCTAAAGGAATTCCAGAGTGGGAAAAGGCTATGGAGATAGAATACCATAGTCTTCTGAAGAATCACACTTGGGTTCTTTATGATCTTCCTCCTAGGAAGAAACCTATCAGCTGCAAATGGGTTTATAAGGTCAAGTATCATGCAAATGGCACTTTGGATAAATACAAGGCCAGATTAGTTGCTTGGGGATTCACATAGCAGGAGGGCATTGACTACGAGGAGACTTTTGCTCCTATTGCCAAAATGAGCACAATTCGTCTTCTTCTCGCTATTGCAGCCCAATTTGGATGGACAGTTCATCAGATGGATGTCAAGAGTGCCTTCCTCAACGGTGATTTGCAGGAAGAAGTCTACATGATGCAGCCTCCTGGTTTCAAGGTTGCCGGCAAAGAACACCAGGTATGTAGGCTCGTGAAAGCACTTTATGGACTGAAACAGGCTCCTCGTGCATGGTACATCAAGGTTGATCAGTACTTGGTTGATCATGGTTTTCAACACAACCCTTCTGACTCTAATCTATATGTCAAGCACCCTGGTGATGATGTTTTGTTTCTTGTTATCTATGTTGATGACTTGATCATTACTGGCAGTTCAACACATTTGATTGCAGCAATCAAACAGGCTTTGTGTCAAGCTTTTGACATGACAGATTTGGAGCTTCTCCATTATTGTTTGGGTATTGAAGTTTGGCAGACCGCTGGTAGCATTTTTTCTCTCAGTCCAAATATGCCAGAAGTTTGCTTGACAAATTTCGGATGCAAGATTGTAAACCTGCCTCCACACCTATGGAGAAGGGGTTGAAGTTATCAACCAACTCTGGTAGCAGACCAAATATGTCAAGGAGACTTCTGGCAAATTTGTAACTCTGGTAGCCTCCTCTATGGATTGTTTGGGTATTGAAGTTTGGTAGACTGTTGGTAGCATTTTTATCTCTCGGTCCAAATATGTCAAAAGTCTGCTTGACAAATTTCGGATGCAGGATTGTAAACTTGCCTCCACACCTATGGAGAAGGGGCTGAAGTTATCAGCTAACTCTGATTCACCTCCGGTTGATGAAACGACATTCAGGCAACTAGTGAGTAGTCTCATCTACCTCACTGTCACTAGACATGACATCAGTTTTGCAGTGAGCTATATTTCTTGCTTCATGACAGCTCCAAAAGTTGATCATTGGCTTGCAGCGAAGCGAGTGGTGAGATATGTTAAGGGCACTTCAGCTTATGGCATTCTGTATGGCAGATGCAAGGATCCAAAACTGATTGGTTATACAAACTCTGATTGGGTAGGCTCAGTGGATGACAAAAAATCTACTTTTGGGTATGTATTCAGTTTGGGTACAGTTGCTGTAACATGGACCAGCAAGAAGCAACAAGTAGTGGCTCTTTCCTCGACTGAAGCAAAATATCGAGGAATAGTTAAGGCAGCATGTGAGGCAGCTTGGCTCCGCAAGACGCTTTCTGACATGCACATGTCACAAGCAGGACCTTCTCCCTTGTACATCGATAATCAAGGGGTGGTCAAATTGGCCAAAAATACAGTCTTCCATGAACGTACCAAGCATGTTGAGCTTCATTGTCATTACATCCGCAAGCTGGTAGAAGACGGATCAGTTCAGCTGCAGTATGTTCCAACAGCGGATCAGACTGCAGATATTCTCACCAAGTCTCTGAGCCGGATAAATTTGTCAAATTCAGGGGGCAACTTAGTGTTTTTGACAGATTGACCATTAAGGGAGGGTGTTAGGATATTATATTCTCTATATTTAATGGTCAATTAATGTAATTAAGTAGAGTAGATATTTTGTTTTGTCTACTGTTTCTGGTAGGTGTCATTTAATGTTCAGGTAGTTGGTCTCTTAAATGTCAGTAGTTAGGCTCTTTTATGGTTCATTAAATGACTACTGTAATCTGTAGTTTCTTTATATTGTAACGATCCTTTTTGTTAATATGAATGAATAGATTTACCAGTTCATTCCAGAACATCAACCATAGTTGGAAAACTGACTCAGCAATCTCTTGGTTGATCCAAATTTTTCAAAAACTCAGGAATCGGCAATAAATTTGGGAAAAAACTCTTCAATAACTCGGCAAATTTTATCAAACATAAAAAATATATAAATTTGTAAAATATTCCTAAAAAACATATGTATTACTGAATTTTATGAACTACGTTACTGTTTATCTGGATGGAAATTAGAATTCAATTCATATCATAGACCAAAATGTGAGTTCAAAATATTCATGCTTACAAACTTCCAAGTTTCAGTATAAATAAAAATTACATATGATAAATAATAAAGTTAGGAACATCCCTGCAGAATTGTGACAGTGGAATACAATTTTAATACAAGAGTAGAGTACTGATGTCGAGTGGTTGCAAACTGCCTCTGAACTTAACATGGATAAAGACCTCAGCAGTTCAAATTTACTGGAGTAAAAAAAATGTTTATAGCAGGGACCAGGTGCAGCATGAAGGAGACAGAAATTGATTAGAAAATTTAAACAATGCATAGGTGCGATTTTACATTTTAACCCTGTAGGCTGTCTTTTAACTGCTGCCTGCTACCAGTCGACCAGTCACCAAAACCTTAGCTCACAAATAAACTTAATTAAATACTTCAATGCCTGTGAAATTTTGTTCAATGCCCTAGCAGTCTAGCAAAAACTAGTGGCCAAAAACAAACTCGTTTAATGTGAAAATGTCATCACATAATCCATGTTTTTAATGCCAGATGAGTTTTTGCCCTAAATCAAAGTTTTTGGTGATTTTACCTTCGAGTTTGGTGCATGATTGGGAATAACTCGCAGCAATTTTCTGCAATAACTTGGGGCTGAGTAATACCTGTGAGTACCTGTCTGGCTTTTTGATGTTGAGTACTTGCAGAGTTGTACAACTATGGACTATCAACAATTGGTCTTAATGGGACTGCCTATTTGGGATGTCGGGATAATGGGGTCATTCCTCTTTTTGTTTGGGTCAATTGCTATTTTTAGAGCCATAGCAGAAGCATATCTTTTTGTTCCAAGCATGATATTATTGAGGTCACTTATGAGCAAAACTAGAGCTGATATTGACAATATATCCTCTACACAACTTTCTCTACTTTGATCTTTCAGTTTAATTGTTGTTGGATTTGAGTATTCAGTTAGATGCCTCTTCTCGTGTAGGACAGAAGGCTTAACATCAAGTTTTGTGGAGAGACGGAAGAAGTTCCAAATAATGGTAAGGAAGAAATGATCAAATTATGGATTGATTGATGAGCTTACTTCTTGGCACTCAAACTGGTTTGATGCTTTTTCAAATAACAATAGCCAGCAGGAGTCTGAAACCATCTCTTTAATTATAGCGGGTGTAGAGATAATGCTCGATAAGACCTATTATTTCTTCTGCACATATAGCATCCAATGTTGTAGATGTTGTAGTGAATCGTGGGAATATAGCAATCTATTTTCTTCACGAGCAGATTCATTAAGTGTTGCAGCAGCTAGTGCTCCTTAGATAAGCTGCAGCAATAGACCATCTGTTATAAAATACTCATGATATTTTGCCACGCATTGAAACTGCTCTGTTCAGTAGTGGGATTTCAGTGGGACACCATAATTGACATGGATGCGGATCTGGATTATTGCAGACAATTGATCCAGGTTTGTTTACAAGGTTGTTAAGTAATTCTTCACATGATTTGCCAACTAGTGAAGTTAATGTGATTTTCAATGATTATAGATGTAAATTTTTATGCTCATCAGATTTATGTGAATGCAGGTTGATTTATAATCCAATAACAAGTAACTTTGATTCTTGTGTATCACATCTTAATTAAGATTTCATGGTTTCAAATGCAAGTGAGGTAGGGGGAGTTGTACTTAACAATGTGTGTAACAGTAATATTTCACCTTCACATTCAAATATTGGGATTGGACTTGGCGAGATAATTTCCTTGGTGTTTAAAAATATTTCAGGTGGGCATTTATTACCTTCTTTGTAAAAATTGAGTTCAAGTGATGTGGCGAAAGTAGATGGGGTTATGTCTCATATTAAAATAAGAGATTGGGAAGGAAAATTGGTGGTTAACCTCTCTAACCTTGTTATTGATAAGCCTACTTTTAACATCAATAACAAATGTTAGGATTTGCAGTCACCCCTAGATTCATCTTTGAGGAGGATTTAATAATGGAAAGAAATTATATAGTTAGGTTCTTGCTCAATAAAGTCATTGAATAGGTAAGGGAAGATTGTATTGTAGCTCTTAGGCATGTTAAGCCATCAAAGTGCCTATATTCCCAAAAAATGAGTGGGTTGTGTTGATGTAATATTTACGTCACCTTGGATATGTTTCTATTCTATATGTGGTTGTATCTATTTAATAAGTTTATTCAAGATAATTAATTATTTTCACCTAATTAGCTAATAAAGACATGAGTTGAGGTACACAAGTGCTCCACTATCTCATCAATCCTTAATTGGTGGTAGTTAGGTGCCACCTTTGTCATGGTCAGTTTGAGTGAACCGATTCATTGATTGGTAATTCAACTCTTGACTTTATAGATAGACTAAGTTAGTTGATCCATTGATAGATAGTTAAACTCATAACAAGTGGACATTTCATCTCCTCAAGTCATGCATCTGGGTGGCTTATTTATATGTACTATTCATTCATTTGATGGTTGATTTGATTTGATTATTGATTTCCTCTATTTTGGAATATCTTGTGTTATTGCATATTGCATTATTTTGTGCTTGTAGATATTATAACTTTCTCCATGCACCTTGATTCAAGCTTGTGTAATTGGATTCTCGCGATTCTTACATGGAATTAGATCTTTGTTGGTGTTTGGAGTTTGTTTGTGTCCATTGAGGAGATGATTTCATTTGATAGCTTCACATTGGTGATTCCTATATCAATTAGAGCCAACCATCATTTCCAAGGCCATTGAGAGAAAGGTTTATCTTTCGTTTTGTCCAATTTGGATATTTGGAAGTCATTTTATTAAATTTTCTAGTTGCATGTATTCTAATACCTTTTGTGAACAACTTGGTTTTTAGAGCATTATGGTGCAAAAAGGGTGCACTATTGGGTCAGAGTTGTTGGAAAACTATAAGTGACATAAAAATTGTCAAAATCAGAGGTAGTCAACAAGAGGCATTTATTTTCCCAGGGATGCAATATGACCTCTTTGAACGATATTGTTGAATTTTTTTTATCGTGTTGTATTTTTTAATTTATACAAAAATGAAAGCCTATGTATTTTTTTTTGGCAAGGGGTACCCCCATACTTGTGTGTGTAGGGCATGTGGGGGGGACATCCTCACAACCCCCTACCTCCCATTAACGGGGTGTCAAGAGCCTTGGGCTCCACTGCACCCTTATGGATGTTGATGGTTGCATTGGGCCTCACACACCTTCATAATTTTTTAAAAGTTTTTTTTATTAAAAAACAATAAATTCCTTTGCCCAACAACTACCTTTGTCGTCAACCTACCTAGTCCTCCACCCAGGCACCACCTAGTAGCCACCAAGAGTAGATACCACCCTCTTAATACAAATTTCAGTTTTGAAGGGAAAATTTAGAAAGGCCATATCTTCATCGTACAGAGGTATTTTTAAATGTGTTTTTTTTGAAATGGGCTACTTTTTTGGGCTCTTTGCAATGATGTAATTATTTTTTGCTCATGCTTCCTAGATTATTTAGAAATAAGTGTTCTCTTAGAATTTGCTAGATTGTCACATTTTTTTGGACTTGCAAGCCTCACAACTTTTATAAACAGATTTGAATTTAATTCCCTATTTTAAAAAGTGGATTTCTTTTAGGCACTACATCATGGTGTTGACTATTTTTCTTATTTTGCTAATTGATTTTACTTTAAGCTTTTTGGTCCATCATATCATGTACTTGTCTTTTGGGGAGGCTTACACATGGGCATTTTGTAAATCATGAACTACAAGTAAAGTTCCACCCTAGGGAGGCTTCATACTTAGGATTTCAATGTTTCTACACAATAGGACATAGTAATGGATGAGAGTGTAGTCCAATGACATGTGCTATGATTTTACCTCCATTTTGATGAAAGCTCACATTGAGTTGCATTTGGATCCGCTAGTTCTCTCACCACATCTTGCTTATGACTTGACACATCCTGATTCACATCGATTTACATCATAGTTGGAGAGCCTATGGTCAATGATCTTGAATCTTGCATCTAATTCACATCAAATGACATCTCAAATTGAGAGCCATTCATTATCGTTAATGTTCTTGAATCTTCATGGTACTTGCTCTTATGGATTGGTTTTAGTCACAGTTTAACATTGGCATTGAGGTGTGCACAAGCAATTTTCCAAACTCATTCATCATTCTCTCCTCTAGATAAAGTTTTTTCCTATGGGTTTTTTCTTTGTCTTCCTTTCAGGGGTTTCTATCATTGTACTTGGGTGCTTGATGAGGCATAGTTGTTGTAACCCATTTCTCATTTCTCATTACTTCTAACTTGCACTTATAGGGGGCGTGAGTGTAACATTCTCTTCACTTTGTATATGTCTTTATCCTAAGTGTCATATTGCATCTATTTAATAAGTTTACTTAGGATAATTAGTTATTCTCACCTAAGAAGCTAATAAAGACGTGTATACCTTGATTTGAGTTAAAAAGTGACACCACTGCCTCATCAATTCTTGATTGGTGGTAGTTAGGTGCTACCTTTGTTAGTCAAGGCCACCTCTATCTTAGTCAGGCTGAGTGAATCGATCCACTAATTGGTAATTCAACTCTTGACATCATACTTAGACTAAGTTAACTAATCCATTGATAGACAATTAAACTCTTGACTATTTGACATGTCATCTCGTTGAGTCATGCATCTAGGTGGCCTATTTATATGTACTTCATCCATTCATTTGATGGTTGATTTGATTTGATTATTGATTTTTTCTGTTTTGGAATGCTTATGTTGTTGCATATTGCATCATTGGTTTTGTATAATTTTCTTCATGCACCTACATTTAGGCTTGTATAATTGGATTCCTATTGAACCTTATAGGTCTCTATGAAAAAACTAAAATGATAATGGCAATGTTATTATTATAAAAATAAACAAAGGGGATTCCATAGTGGTTATGAACAAGGTTAACTACAAGGAAAAAATGTTTGACCTTTGAAAAAACAATTGGTATTAGAAAAGAATAGACGATGATCCTATGTCTGTGATCATAAAAGAGTGAAAATGTAACTATGCAATCTTTGTTCGAAATTGTGTGAAGAAACATTATAGCCCCCTTAAAGAAATTACTTGGAGATTAAGATTCACAAAAGGATGCTCCATTGAGACCAATTAAATAAATTACTTAGAAGATTAATATTCACAAAAGGATGCTCCACTGAGACCAATTATTGACACCGCTAATTCACTTACATGTGAATTGGTGACATAACTTGCCAAGAAGCTCAAAATGTTGGTGGGGAGGACTTGTTCTTACATCAAATATTTTACACATTTTGTTAATTAAATCCAAGACAATAGGGTGGGCAAAGATGAAATCCTCACGAGCTTTGATGTGGTGTCCTTTTTTCTATAGAAGTATTGGTTGTGAAGGTATTGAGGTTGTAAGAAAATGCACTAATGTTTAGATAACTTTGTTTGTTGAATTTGCATCTGAAATTGTCTTATGAATTTTTAGGAAATCAAAAGGTTGAGATGGGGTTATTCCTATCTTTGATGGTTGTGAATCTTTTTATGGAGTATTTTAAAGGGAAAACTCTCCATTCTTTCTTTCTATTCATCACTCTTTGATTCCTAGAATAGGTAGGATTTGTTGACTCTCAAGTATGTTATATAACTAGTCGAATTAAAAGATTAATTGAGTGTTTGGACCTACACGGATGAGACTACTCATCCCAAAGAGCTAAGTTGTCGGTTTTGGTATGGGATCGGGTTCGAGTGCGGGCTACGGGTATGTCGACACAACATTTTTTTTTTTTTTTTGTACAATACGTTTGGGTAATAAAAAAATATATATGCAAAAAATTAAAAAAATGTAAATACATTTGATAGTTTGACACTTCATCATTGATCCATGGTAGTGATAAAGATAAATGCCATTTGCTAGTTCAAAATTTCAATATTATGTCATATATCATATATGTCTATAGTCACGATTCAAATGAAAATCATTACAATTACGAAATTGAAATAAATACACTAAATTTTTTGTAAAATTGTCTTCAATATTCATCAATCATCAAAAGGATCTAGATCAAGGTCATCGTTTGGTTCAACATCATTTGAACCACAAGTAAATGCATTGCCACTCATAGTAGGTGCATCATGTGTAAGAGTCTCATCATCATCATCATCATCATCATCTATAGTGACTCTAGCAAGCACTCCAATAGATGCATCCAAGTTGGCACACTTTGGGGCTGTCCCAATGCTTCATTGCATGCTGCAGTCATTATTATAGGTCATATTTGTAAGTGTATTCCCTTCATATGCTGAAATACAATATGAACACGTAGAACAATAAGATCATTAGAGCTGTTTTCTGGTTTTCCCTAGATGATAATGTCAACTAGACAATCTAAAAGGTGTTTCCGGGCTATTAAATGGAGTGTCCAAGCTCAAGTGTTTCAGCCAAGAATTCATCAAGAAAGTGGGTACTGAGAAATTGTTTCTCAAGAGAAAGACTCACAATCCTTCATTACTAAGCATCGGGTGGAAAGAATAAATCTAATAGTCGATTGTTCATACTGATTTTATTTATTTGTATAACACAAAAATCTAGACTTCATGTTTTAGCTTTGAAATCAATCTTCGAAACATACTTGTATTTGCTTTCTTTAGCCTTCAATGAAGTTCCTTTGGATTTTCCTCTGCTTCTTTACCTCGCTTTCTTTCGTTGTATATTTTGAGCGTGATGAGTCATTGCGTAACTCCCTCAATACACTTGGCAACTTTCAAGATTGATATCCCTATAATTGAAAGCAAGTGATACAATAACTCAACACCAACATTCATATTTGATGGTGCATTTTTGAGTGTAAAATTAAATTTTCCTATTCAGTGTAATCTTTGTGAATATGCCACGATAGACTAAGATCATTTCCTCATATACGAAACAAATTCTTCAATAACAAGGTTCCTTTGAGCGTTACATAGGTCCTTCCTGAGCCGAACATCACAAAGAAAAAAAACATAAACTTTCATGCTTATAATAAATCTCAGGCCATATAATGTAGCCTGCAAAAACACATATAACTAAGGTAATCTCAGATCTATAAGCTCCATCGATTATGAGAAGCAGTGATTTACAATACAAGCCTGAGCAACAATAACACAACAGTTTTAAAATGAAGAAATTAGATCGAGCCTTAATCATAGACCTATATAATGCAAAACACTATCTTTCTCGACAAGGTAATTCATAGACCTTTAAGGTCTTTCATCCTAGAAATTTATACTTGCAAGCTGGCATAACTAAGCGTAGTTTTTTTTCTACAAAGGAAAGAACCACAACCAGGCATAATAGATCCTCGAGCAAAAATGAAGTCAAGATTGATAAGGTATGGTCATATCAATTTGAGCTTAACACAAGAATTCCTTTGTGCACTCTTGAGGCTATTGTTGGGCACCCATGTACAAAAATTTGTATGTCGTTAACCTCTTTATTATTCCACAAAGAATGTCCATACCATTCTCCTACCCCTCCGATGATTCATTCATTGCCCATTTCCCCCTCCACAAATGAACATATACTACCACAAGATAAAAGAACCGTTTCCTTTCCACTTCAAATGTGTTGAGAAAATAGAAGGTGGCATTACATATTATTTGAAGAATTCAAGACATCAAACGAATGATGTAACTCTGTCTTTAATTATTAAGAACTAATTGAAAATAAAATTTATCTATTTATTCATTTGTATTATTACTACTTTTTCCCCAAAGCTCCCAAAGTGTCGCAACTTGGTGCTTTGATACCTATGTAATTCCTACTCTAAAACGAGCTAATAAATTGCAACTAAATAACTAAATTTAAGAAGAAATTAATAAAATAAATAAAGATAAACAACTACACTTAATAAAAAAATTTCCTTAATGATATGAATATAAAAGAGTAATGTTGAAAACTTGTCCACAACAACTGAACAAAGAATTTTATTTCCAAGTTAGGTTTTTCTCCAATACTATACAATAGTTAAATTTACAAAAGTGAATAAAGAAATATTAATTTTAACAAAGAATATGCTTATGATACAACAAAATTCTAAAGAACTCATTATCCTTATTTTATGAAGATACATATAATGCAAACTGGATACATTAATTTACAATACATTGTCGTCACATAAAATTAGTGCAGTATCTATACAATCATAATATTCATTAGTATCTAGAATTTATTGAGATTTAACAAAGACTCTTTTCATTCTGCAATTTTGAATGTATCAGCAATACAATAAGGAATTCATATATCAAACCTTCTTCAGAAAACCCAGATGGCGCTTTATAAACCTGCAAACACTGAATAGAGCAGCCTAGTCTTGCTCTCCTCCTAGCCATAGGATTGATAAGTCCACCCCTGAGTGGGAGACAAAATCCAAATGCCCAACACAAATTAAAAAGAATCAGAAAAACATTAGCACTGTCTCACACACAAAGAATCTGTTCACAAAATTCTTGTAAAGGGGGAGAAGGGGGATTCCCTTCCATTTTGGGGAACAAATATTTTTTCTCAACTTCAACATACAACTCCATTCTTCAACACACAACCACCACCATCCATCTGAAACACAACCCTTCCATTTGCAGCTTTCTAACATCCAACACACTCCACACCACTGTATCAAATCCATCCTTCCATTCTCCATACACTATCCAAATCACAACTCCATTTTAAACACATTTTTTTTTAAAATCATAGATCCCCAAGAGAGGCTCCATGCCTTCCTCAACCCCAAATGAAGGATGCTCTCAGCCCTCAGGCGAGATCAGCTCCTTATTCACACCTAAACCCCCTATTACTCAACATGATACCACACAAAAACAATAACAAACAACAATTTTTTCAACCATCTATTGAGAATTCAATAACAACACAAAAATTACCAATACAATTAATGCATACTTTGGCTGTCCAAGTTAGGATCAGCCCAAACAACCTGTCCAAATTTACAGAGTCTTTTCCAGCCGACACCATCCTACAACCAATTCATTCCAGCCATCCTCCCTTCCTCCCAGAAGCAATTAATAAATAAAGAAAGAAAACAATCTACAACACTTCCATTTCCTTTTCCCCCCAACCATTCTAATTCCCTCTTTAAAATAATATAATATCCAAATAAAAAAAAAATTCAATAAAAACATATTTCCTTCCATTTATAAATGGACATGAAAATCAAAATACACTCAAACATTAAACTCCCCTTGACAAAATTTTGAACCAATAATCAACATTTAGCATTTGGATTTTATCTCCAATTCTTTAGGAACTTGGACTGCCCACCTGAAACGTCTCGTTGGAAACATTAGTACATTTTGTAAATTATAGCCGAAACAATAAATATAAACATTAAAATTTCCAACATCAAATAATTATAAAATCTATCATAATAATTAAAAATAATTATTTTTGCAGAAATTAAACATATAACCATAGTACTTCATAATCAAGTTATTTTATTAAATGAACATATTATTTTCATTTTTAAGCAAATAAATATCTAAGCATGCATATAAAACATTTATGTCCATAACTCAAAATAATAATATCCCTAAACCAAAATCTCAACATCAACCATGTCCAAAAAACCAACTATATAGATATAAAGTCAAATCAAAATCTCTAGAATAATACTAGCTATGCCTCACAATCTCTAAATTTGATTGCTTCCAAATACTCCATTGGTTGCAAATAACCATGACACCCAATGCCTCTCGCACCTTCACAAGGCGTCTCAAAGCGATTGTGTGTGATGCAAATCAGTTCTTAGCAACCTAGGATCATGTAAAAAATAAGTTAATAAGTAACAACACATTAAAATATATTATATAAGTAAACATGGCATAAATGAAATTAAAAGAATTAAATTTACCTTTAACAATTCCAAATTCGAGAAAGTCCTGAAAATGCCTTGTGACATATGGTGGTTTGTCACCTATGTTACACCGCCGTCAGGGACGGGGGGATAGGTTTTCGGGACAGGGGTACAAAGGGGCCTCAATTGGGGGCGGTGGGGGGGGGTGGCAGTTGTATATACTATATACTATACATATGGTACTTAAAATGCTAGTTATGAAAAGATGTATAAGACTATTAAGAAGTAAAATAGAAAAATTGCAAATGCCAAATTGAAATACTAAATAGTAAATACATAATACTGGAACATTGAACAATGAACATGGAATTTTTCAATATCAAATTACTAATTAGAAATTAGAATACTCAATACTACAATTGTCGAATCAGCAAATGGAAGATTTCTATTATATGATATCAAAAATATCTGATCATAAAGATGATTACAATGAGTAGCATGATATCAAAACAAGTACAAAATCAAAATAAAAAAAATGTGTTAAATATTTTTTAAAACCATGTCTTTTAAGTGGCCATTCTGGGGGAAGCCTGGGCGTCCCCCTCAGCGTCTCGGGGACGCTGGGACGTTTCCGCATCTTTGACGGCAAGGGAAAAAAATGGTGGCGCCGCAGGAAACTTGGGAACGCTGTCCCCAAGTCTCTGGGATGTCCCCGTTCTGGGAACGCTAGGGCTTAGGGGGGGGGGACACATCCCTAGGGTTCACTGTTTGTCACAAACATTTGGATCTCCTCACCCTCTTGTTATATAGCTTTCACCCACTGTATTTCAGTGCCAATTGCTTGCATCACCAATTTAAGGGAGTGTAAGATGCATGGTGTCCAAAAAAATGTGTTCATACCTTTCCTCAACCAAAGCACTTCCAACCTTGCAATTTTTGGCATTGTCCATAATGATTTGGACAACATTTTTAGGACCCACCATCTATATTAAGTCAATGAGGATTATAGAATTGAATTCTGCATCCTTGATTTGCCCTTCACAATCAACCGCCTTTGAAAACATTGCCCCTTTGGGGGACATTGCAATAACATTTATTAAAGGTCAGTTTTTGCAATCTTTCCATCCATCAGAAATAATTCACTCATGTTTCAATCCAAGAATCCCTAATTGGTTTGAGTCATGTTTCTACAATCTCTAGGCAATAGGGTGGTGGGCACCTTTTCATACCCAAGACCTGTGAAACCATAAGGTACACTATTTATGGTCACCAACATTTCACACCAATATGGTTATCTTACCAAGTTGAAAGGAAGGCCATTGGCATAAATACATCATGCAACTTTTTCCTTTGCAATGTCTCTTGCTTCATTTTGATATGCCTTATACAATGAGCCTCTTTTGTGGGAAGGAGTGGGATCTTCCACTTGGATAGAGGGTGTCTCCAAGAGAGGATGTTGAGAGGCCATGACTGAATCAGTATGTAAATTTTTTGATGTTCTCTTTGCTAAAGGATGAGATCTTAATTTTGATCTTTCACTCACAACATCAGCTTGTTTTTGTTCTCTAATGAATGCCATAATATTTTCTACTGGCAATCCCTTCTTATTTCACCCTTCACATATTCTAATCCCCTTCCCACTTTGTGCAGATAAGTTAGCTTTCACTCAACTATACAAGCTCTTAAATTGGACTCCGCACTCACCACAATCCCAAATGAATGCCCCACCTCTTGGAAGTTGTTCAAGCATCGTAACTTAATTCCATAAAGGAGATGTTTGATCAATTTTAAATTTTTATTTTCCATCAATACCCACTGAACTTGAACTTGTGGCCATTCCAAATAGATTGCAACTTGATTTTGCTGTTATAAGAAATTATAAAATTTCAAATTAAAAAATAAATAAATAAATGCAATCCTACTAATGAAAGTTCAAAATGAACGCAAAAAAACATTGTAACAAATAATGAAACTTGTTTTTTCTTTTCTTAAAAAAAAAAAAATCTTGAAAAAATTCATCAAAAACTTAACAAAGTTCATCAAAAACTTGAAATTTTTTGTTAAGAAACTAAAGAATTAGTTAAAATATTTACTTTAGATCATTAGATCTTCTTTGTGAAAGGTTATCTTCACGCCTTTGGCACTTTGTGATCGATTTCCTTCAAAAAAACCAGCGACCCTTCAAAATGGAAAAATGGAAAAAAAAGGTTGAGCAATGTCTTTGAGGAGAGCAATAAAGAATATAAAGGCATAATGTGGCTTTGGTGGGCGTTTTAGGGTTTAAGTTGCACTTTTTGCAAGTTATTTTAATGTTTTAAAGTCCTTTTTTGGCACCCCCTAGGCGCTAGTGCCCACGGGAGCGCCTAGGAGTCTCCGGGGGCAGGTTGCTCCTAGAGTGGGCATGGAGCCCCTTTATAAAGAACCTGGTAACTTAGCCAAAGAGGTCTGTTTTCCCATGACTGTTGGCAAAGAGTTAGATGATGCTTATTCCTTGATACCATTGTTCTTTCTTCTTTGAGAAAAGAAGTTTACAACCTGTGAAGCTCTCTTCATTCTTGAGACATTTCTCTGTCAGACTTCCACCCATTGCAGAAAATTCCTCGCTGCTTTGAAATGAAGCCCACATTTTTAGACCTATTATTGACTTAATCAAAAGACCCATATTTTGAAGAGATAAGATACTTATTTTTTGAATTAGTCATAAAATTATTGTAATCATAATAACAAGTTATTTCATTTAACTTTGTTCTCTCTTTCCCTATGTGGCTCTTATTTATAGAGCTATCTTCCACAATCTTTACACATCTTTTTCATCCAGATGATGGATGACAGATTGTGATCTCCAACATCACTGCAAAAATCTTCTATGATTTTTTTCCAAAAGTTATGTGGTCATTTTTCATGGACTGAAAACAATATGTTCTTGATTTTATATATTCCTGACTACTTTTTGCAAGATGCATCATACTACTGTATTGATGGAATTATAATTTTCGGTTGGAGTAAAACTGTGTAGGTATACAGATATTTGTCTTCTTTGATGGTTCTAGGATTTTATCTATTGTGAATGATTGTTTACTCCAAGTACACGTTTCAAATAAAAGTTCTAGGTTTTAGATGTTTATGATATAATTTAATTTGTTGGATTTCAGGTATGCTGATTTGAAGAATAACAGGCTAACAAACTACACATTTAATTTTGATCAAATGTTGGATGTTCGGGTATGTTGCCTTTTTTTCTAAAGGAATCTCACTGGTGGAGCTCTACCATATTGGCTTATTAACTTATTATTTACTGATGATTTCATATTCTTAACAAATATTGCATACATTCAGGTTTGTGTTGAAATTATATTATCTTAAAGGTTGCATTGGCTGGCACATGGATGTAACAGTGTTGCATACCTTGTGATGCAATATTAGGTTAATTATTGAATGGTGCATAAGCTAATTAAACACAACAATGCTGGGGAGAGAGAGAGATAGTGGACAAACATGACACAATTGCATGGATTAATATGCTTACATAATGGTGATATGTTTTACAACTTTAATACAATAAATTGACTTTTCATATAGCAACCCTTAACGTGTAACTTGTTTTCTTTCTTGTGAATCCATCAAACTCTTACTTTGACTTGTCACCTTCTAGTCCATTGAACTCATAACTTATCTTTAACTTAGTTTGTTATTATTTAAACTTTGACCATTGATATGATAAACATTGATCCTCCAACACTCTCTAAATTTTGTATGATTGTTCATCTTTTGAAGGAGGGTGTCATGTACCTAGGGGTATGATATGATAATGTACTAGGTAGTAATAAATAACTAGGTTATTGAATCGGCTTGGAACCTTGAGGATTTAGGCTACACAACGAATTTGAATTGGAATTGAAACCAATTCATTTGTGGATTTGGGTTGGGCACAAAAGTTTTAGGGCAAAGTTGTTGAGAATGAACCTGTTGACGTGTGTTTTATGACAATGCCAGCACAGAATAAAATGTCCAACGGTCACTCTATTCTCTCTTGATCAAAGTGTTCCACATGCTAAGATTGCGTGAAAGTTCATGCGTTCAACTCCAAGGTTCTTTTTATTGCGAATAGACTCAGTTGGTTGATGTGAATATGCTGGGTATTCCAAGGGGACTTACGTAATTGTTCGATTTTATATGCTCAAGCAAATGAAGGGTTTTGACTATGATGCTTTGGTATTTGAACGGACCGGGAAATGCTGAATTTAAAGGAGGTAGGGATAGAAATTCTACAATCTATTTCTACGGCTGGAATACAAGGATTAGCTTTAATAGTCTTCAAACCAAACTTCGTTTCGTCTCCCCTTCGGACAACTCTGACAAAGTTGGTGCAATTTTTAAAGGATGGATGAGATGTTCAAATTGAGATTCACCATGTGCACCCCTTCACAACGAAGCAAGTGGGAACACTAAACACAATCGAAGTTAAGTGCTGAGATTCCAGATGACCACGCAGGAGCAGACTTACCTTCAGCAAGTCCGCCAGTGGTATGGATACGGGAAGATATGCCCAAACTAATGTCACATTCCACAATTAACTCTACTTGCATGAAAACAAATCTACTTTACTTTACTCTATTCGAATTGGAAAGACGAAAAGATCTCGTCAACTGCACACAACACAAAATGAAGTCACCAATCAATGAAATCTTTATATCATGAGAGTCTTACACAACAATCTTTTGCAAAAACTTTCAAAGGGAAAGTCTTTCTTTCCTTTCCAACTAAGCTAACTCCTAGCTCTACTTTAACTTCTATCAATCTCTATCTCTATCTAGCTCTGATCTATCGCTGATTCTAATTCTAACTATTTACAAATGAGGGGGGATGCCCCTTTTATAATGAGTCCAATTAGTGGACGGTTCAGATCTGATTACAATAAAGGGCTCAGATTGAGCCACCCATGCCCTAATTAGGGCTTCTGCCCTAAAAACCGCCACCGAGAGGAGTGGGGCAATGAATGTGCCCTCCACTCCTCATCAATGCACCATACCCTGCAATCAATGCACGTCGTCTTCCTCCAGAAGGTCATCGTCCAGAAGGGCGTTTCCTTTCTCCTTCTCGCTGGCTGCAAATCTAATGAATTTGGACAATACTGCCTCAATTTCCTGATCCGAAATGGGAGGAATGTGGTCCAACTGAAACTCCAAAACTGCAACTGTTTGCCCATGCCGGGCACATGATTTCTTCCAGGCAACAAGGGCGTCCTGGGTGTTCTGTATGATACTGGAGAACGTGGCCGTGTTCTCGAAATCGTCCTGTGTGAAGGTCTTCACTTCAGAGAAGAATGGTGCCAATCTGTCTTTCAATCCATCTGCAGTTATCTCTTCAGTAGTCAACCTCTTGGCAAAGATTGCCTCCAACGTGTTGAGAATTCCATCTAAGATGTTCGTCATGGCTTTTCTGACCTTGATAGACTCTACCTGTGATACATCATAGAATCCCCGGAATGAGACTACTAAAGAATACCATCTGGCGAAGTCGTATCTATCTCCCTGCTAGATAACACCTCCCTCAACCAAAGTGTGTTGAGGTATGCTCATCAAAGCCCCTAAACGGAGAACAACTCTCGTCTGATAGATGCGAGCCTCACCCCAAGCATGGTTAATTGCCTCCACTCTAGCCATAATATCGGAAGCTTGCCCATAGGCATGTGCAAGATCTTCCATGAACTTTCTTGTCTCTGTACGCACATTGGCAACCCACTTGTCTGCCTGCTGTGCCATTCTCTTCAAATCTTCTAACCCACTGATTGACTCCCTGGAAAACTTAGCTGGAAGTTCAATTGCAGGATTTTCTTGCCCACAAGGACGGGACAAGTGTTGCACGTAGCCAATCAGTGTCTTGTGCTCTACCTTCAACCTTTTGTATTTGCCCTCAACATGGGACAATCTATCCTTGAGTGCTCGATATGAATTATCGCACTCCTCTACCACTTGTGCTCCAGTAGGGCGGTCTAGTTCCATGGTTGTCACAACATAGTTCTCAGGAACGGCCTCGTCCCTATCACATTCTACTCGAGGAACTGCCATATGCAAGGTTCGGGATCCATCTTCGTCTGTTGAGATCTTGGAAAACTTCCTAGCCTTTTTCTTTGCTGGAGGTGCACTGATCCTCTGTAACAACTCCTCCATTTCGGCTGCGGGATCGGTCTCATCTACAGGATCATGCCTCATCCTATCCCTTAGCCATTCTGGCACCTCCTGTCGCATGTCTGATATAATAAAAGGCTGTTCCACCTCGGCCTCTACCTCGTGAACCTCTCCTCTGCCATCGTTTTGACAAGGCTCACCGTCATCAATAGGCTCAGTGTCTCCTGAGCTCTGGGCATCCTGATCTGAAGTAGCATCACCCTCGAGAGCTGCCTCAATTTCCTGCTGAAACTGAGTATCAGTGGCCGTCCCCTCATCTGTCTCTTGCTGATTTGCTTGTGGGTCACCTTCTCGGGGCATGTTGATGCTCTGGCCCACTGATTCTCTAGGAGGTGGCTGACTCTCCACTCGCACCGTCTGCTCTACATCCAATCTCTCCCTCTGATCAACAAACAACAACACCTCTTGTAAGCTTGGAGAATGTGTCCGAGATGGCGTATGCATGGACTCCTCAACTACCACAGGCTCAGGTCGAACTGGCTCCTTTCCTCTAGGCTCTGGAGTTGGATTACTCCATCTCCTCTGATTAGTTGCCGGTAATCTGCTGTCTCCCATCAAATTGTACGTGAGGGGAATTGACCTTCCCTTGAGTCGGCTGACATGCCTCTCTACCCAACTCCGTGTAAATGTCAAGACTAGGATACAAAGTGTATCCAAGTCAGTGATCTCTGGCTCAGACCAATCTAGGAGTGGCAGAGGCGTATCTCTTACTGTCTCGTAGTCAGCTTGTATAACGTTTATGTCTTCCTCAATTTGATTTGGTACTGGGATAATTTCACACTCCCTGACCATCACCAACGTTATCCGAGAGAACATTCTCTTTCTGACTTCGATCTCATCCACTGCACTTGCCCAAAAGTCTTTGATCTGCACTTTGTGCCTGAACTCTTCTGTCAATATCCATCTAATGTTTCGGTGGGGATCGTAGTAGTGCCTACTGGTGTGATAGGAAAGGTGAAAGAATTGGAGCTCTGCTTCTGCCTCTCTTGCTGCTTGCAGCGATGGACATATTTCATCCGAATTCCCCATGGTAATTGGAAATTCAAGTCCACCTTTCTTCTTCTTCTTCTTATCATAGGCAATCAGTTGCCTAGATACTTCCAGCATCACTATCCTATTTGTGGGATACCGAGGCAATCTGTATGGATAGGAGGAAAATCCTTGCAGCCTTATGTAGGTGAATTTTGGAAATTGGATAAACCAGCATCCGAATTTCTCAATCATTTCTTGTGCCTCCCTTGATATTCTGTGATGGGTTCTTTGCTGCAGGGTCCTCGTTATGTGCATAGTAAAGGCATCATTGACCCTCTTGTAATTAGTTGTGCTTGTCAAATGCAATTGTGGACAAGCCTCATATATTTTAAACTGATGGGAACCGCAACCGATTGGTTCCTTGTAAGAGATCCCTCTGTATCTCGTCATGCGAGCCAGCATATAGACAAGGTAGGATCCCATGTAAAATGTCTTCGTTCTCCTCACGCCACGAAGCTGCTCATGTATGTTATCACTGATCATTAGCGCCCAATCCATGTAATCTTTTCCCTCTAACACCAAGTTGACAAAATAGAACATCCAAGGTTCAAAGATGAACGCTTGGGGGCATCCTCCAACTCTGCTTAACATCATGATCAGATCACCAAACTCCTGCCTCAAATCCTCTGAGACTATCTGCTTGGGCAATTTTGTGCGAGTCGGCTTGGGTTTAATCATCCACCTAGTATTTATCAAATCAACACACCGGTCTGTGGTGGATGAGTACATCTTTCCAGCTCTTTCTTTTGACTTGTAAATCATCTTCTCATGGACTGGAATCCCGAATGCCTCTCCGATTGCTTCAGGTGTTAGGTTGGCCAACACCTTGCCATCTGGCGAAGTGACCGTCCTCTGTTCTGCATTGTAGTGGTAGGCGCATTCCATGATGAGTTCCGGGCACCGGATAGCTGGCGGAAAGTTGGCAGCTGCATACAGTCCACTTCTGACAATACTGTGCGAAGTCACTGATGGCTGATGGCCTCCAGTCCCATTATCCTTCTTCTGAATGTCTCCAGGTTGAACGAGCCTAAGTTCGTGTCAGCTAGCCTGCCGAGCTTTGATGAAAATTTTGACTCCGACAAGAATGACTTGCCCAGTTTCTTGATCAATACCTGTCTGGACTCGGTGTGGTTGTTCCTGCTTGCAACTCTTCTGCTTGATTCAGCCATTCTGCAAAAAAAGCAAGATAGTTAGACGACAAGATTTTAATAAAATAAAATAATCATCATTGAAGATGCTAGCAGACTTTTAAATAAAAAGGTTGCAACACTTCTGCCGTTTCCAACTGCAAACCTCAACTGTCTTGTTTACTTCAGTTGTGAAATTTCTGTATTTGCAGCAGCTCTTGAGATCTTTCTCCAACTCGTATTTCTCTTCTAAAAAACGTACTTCAGCAACCTGAGACTTCTCCCAAATGCGTTTTCAGCAACCTTGTGAAGTTTCTTCTCACAAATTCGAACTTTCAGCCAATGCAGCCCTTTTAAACTTCAGATTTCTCAGCAACTTCAGACTTAACTCTGTTTACTTCAGCAGTCGAATAAAACTTCTTCAAAGCCGTACCTTCTCAGCAAATGCAGCAATTGGCAACTTGGGAATTCGTGCCTCAGCAACTGCAGCCTCAGCAAGTCAAGTCGCACTTCCTTCAGCAACTTCAATTTTTGCCAATTCGTACTTAGCAACCTCCAGCTCTCTCACAATTTCGAACTCCTCAGCAACTGCAACCTCTTCAGAAATTCGTACTTTTCACTTAGCCAATATTTTTGCATTCAGCAATTGGTGAGAGGAATGAAGAGGATTTTAAAATCTTATAGCCTAGTCGAATTCTATACTTAGCACATTTTTGAATTCATTTTCCCTCTCTTTTCCCAGTTGTAACACTTGTCATCTGAGGCATCGGAATCTCAAACTTCTAGAATCATGAATTCATCACCTCTGCACAGGCCTGTCTTGTTGCATTTGACCTTTTTTTAAAAATATTAAATCATTTACTTCCTTGAACAAATTCGAATTGTTTAGCTAAGTCATTTGATATCACTTTCATCCTGGCAAAATTATCTAGTCCAAACCTCTGGCGAAATCTTTCTCGTTCATTTGTTTGCCTTAGAGAAATTTCTCAATTTTGCCTTAGAAAATTTATTTAAAATAGGCGTTGGGAAAAATATCCATCGAAACGAGGTGGACACGGTGTGGAGTAAGCTTGAATCACCTCTAAATTGCAAATGTTTAATACCCAGAAGAGAAATCCTTCCAGAATCCATCGTTTTCATGTGTATCCGGACGAAGGGGTATTTTTAATTTTTATTATTTAAAAATAATAAAAATGGCTAATGTTTATTTCTTCCCCTCCGGATGTCTTTCACTCCTGCAATTTTAATCTTCTCTGCCTTGGCAAATTTTCTTGATTTTCCTTGAAGAATTTTCCCTCTGAAGATCTTCATAACTCTAGAAATTAGCACCATTCTCTAGACGTACTCTTCATTTTCCCCTCTAGAAAATACCTTAGGAATTATTTAAAAATATAAATTTCATCTCTAAAGGGCGCATATAGCATGTCATTCTTCCATTTTATTCCTTAGGCAATTCCACGCCTAGACTCTCTTCTCACTTAGCAATTTTCATGCCTAGGCTTTCTTTTCATACTTAGCAATTTTCATTTTTAAGTCCCCACTCACTAGGCGCATTTCATGATGTGAAGAGGAAAAAAAAATAATCCTTGGTCTTTTAAAAATCACGCCCCCTTAGCATTATTTCCCCCTTGGCGCATGGTGACTCTTCACCTTCCTCACTCCACGTTTTAACTTTCACCTTGGGCGCATATGCCATGAAGAAGAGGAAATTGAGGGCACAAATGAGGGTGTCATGAGGAATTCCCACGCCTAGACTTGACTCTTCACCTCCCTCTGGCGCATATGGGCTAGGCTACTTACATGTTGGGCGCATTTCACATAATAGAAAAACTTTCCATGCCTTAGGTGTCCTTTCACCTTCCTCAAGCGCATTTTGACTTGTAGACTTCCATGTTGGGCGCATATGCTAGTGTGAGGGGGAATTACTACGCCCATGGTGTCTCGTCACCTTCCCTAGGCGCATATAGCCTATGGTACTTCCATTTCAAGGCGCACTTCACAGTGTTAGAAGGAATTCCGCCCCTTTCAAGTGGCTCTTCAGCTTCTCTTGGCGCATTTTGGCTAGGCACCTTCTTAGCCTTAGGCGCATTTGCTATGGTGAGAGGGAAAACATTACGCCTGTGGTGACCTTTCACCTCCCCCTGGCGCATTTAGCTTGTGGTACTTCCATTTCTAAGCGCATTTGAGGATGCCTTAGGAAATATTTTGAATGCCTCTTGAATATTTCCATGCCTTGGGTGACCTTTCACCTTCCCTAGGCGCATATGGGGGTATGAGGAGGAAAATTCCATGCCTTAGAAGAATTTCTATGCCTCTTGAAGGTGCATTTCATCTTTGCTCAAGGAAATCTCACACTTAGAGATTTTTGTATCTTTTATTCCTCCTGGGCGCATATGAGGGTGTTTGCCTGCCAGCTGTCGTTTATAAGTTTCCAACGCCCTAGGTGACCTTGGCTTTCTATTTTTAGTAAACCCTGAGAAATTAGGGTTTCATTACATTTCACCCTATTCTGAACTGGAGCTGACGTGGCTGTGCCTCCCTTTGGTTTTGCTATCCTGTTCACACCTTATCTGGCACAGTACATGCTATTTTTAGCCATTTGCTATTTTTAGCAAACCCTAGAATTGATCAATTTCCGTATCTCTGTTTGCTTTGAAATTTGTTCCAGTTGCTTTTGATGCTGTGAGAGACCTGTTCATACTTGCTTCTGGTGACGACACGCTATTTTTAGCCATAAGGTGAATTACTAAAAATAGTAAGTATTCAGATCGTGCTCAAAATTTGCCAGTAGGTAGCCTGAAAGATGTTGATCATGGTGGTGTGCTTCGTTTTGACATCTCTGCATTTTGCTTCATCTATTTTTAGACATGGCAGGGAAACCCTAATCTGACTTGCATGCGCTCCCGACTGCCCTTGGTTGCTCCTGGCTGCTGGACTGAAGTGTTGGGTAGCTGCTGGGATGATACTGCTATTTATAGTAACTGTCCGAAAAGTGGTCAACCGGATGTCGGATGAGTTTGTATGTCACAGTGCTCGTGGGATCTCAAAAAACCCAGAAAAACCCAGAAAAACTGATCAACATGCAGGCACTGGCTAAAAATAGTAAGTCCCCGAAATCTGATCCGATCCACTTGCATGTCATATCACTGCGAAGCTCTCGTGAAACCTAGATGGAATATCCGGACATGCATTGAAAATTCCTGCATGCAAACCCTAAAAATAGCCTTGGAAGGCTGACCTCTGAAAGTCACCATCTCGGCTTGCATGCTACATCATCGCGAAGGTTTTGGAAGACCCAGATCAATTCTCCTGTCATTTATCGAAGAATTGCTTGTCTAAACCCTGAAAATAGCCTCCGAAGGCTGAACTACTAAAAATAGCCAGTTGTCTAAATTTGTTCAAATTTCATGTGTAGGCACTCTGAAGTTGCCTGAACGTGCTGAAGTAGTTAGAATCCCGAAATCCCGAGGGACAAGCCTCAAATTAGGTAATTACTAAAAATAGTAAGTTGTCGAATTTTAGTGAGATTTCAGGGGGATTCTACCTTGAGCTTTTTGATCGCGTTGCTGCATTTGGATTTTTACCTTAGTAACTCAATCTTGACCTCAAACGGGCCTAAAAGATAGGAACCTTAATTTCGTAGACTTGGCCATTATTTCAATCTAGGTCAAAGATGGGACATCCCCGGAAGGACGAAAGATTAGAGATAGAGGGACGCAAAGCCAAAAGACCAGGATGGAGCAAAAATTAGGGGGTCCCCATCTTGGATGGGGTGATGTGTGAAAAGGTCACAACACCGCCCATGAGAGAAGTGGATATAAAGACAAGCCTACAAGTCCGCCCATGTCAGAGAGATGTCCAAGTCCACCCTTGGACAAGGCAAGGCTAAAGTGCGCCAATGACAAGGCAAGGCTAAAGTGCGCCAATGTCAAGGAGAGGCTGAAGTTCGCCCAAATTTGGGAGAGGAAATTTTTCTAAAGCATGGATAAAAAAAAATATGCCTAGAGAGAGAGGGGATCAAGCTAGCATGAAATTCACTCCTCGGCATGACAGAATGAAATCCTAAGGCATAGAAGGAAGGATGATTGGCAAGGCAAACATGAAGTCCGCCCAACTCAACATGAAATAAATTTCTAAGGCATGGACATAAACGTAAAATGGCAGAGAAACCTCGAAGTCCGCCCAACCTAGAAGGAGAGAGAAAATTTGAAAATTTTGACTAAGTCAGATGTCTGGCTAAGTATAAAGTACGCCATAGGAAGAGAGATTTGTCTAAGGCATTGGCCAAAAATACGCCAAGTATGGAGGATGGCAGAGCATCATGGCAAGTCCGCCCTTGCCTGTGGCAGGACAACCCCAAAGTCCGCCTTTGCTCTGGAAAGACAACTTGCAAAGTCCACCATCAGCCTAGGCAAGCCAGCCTTCAAGTCCCCCACCCTCTGGAAAAGCCATCATGAAGTCTGCCATAAGGAAGTAAAGAATGGAAAGACATTGAGGAAGTTCGTCCATGGCATGGATCAGTCAAAGTTCACCCTTGGCCAGAGGAAAATTGGCAAATCTATTGAGAAGTCCGCCCAACTTTGGAGGCAAGGAAAATTTCTAAGGCATTGGCAAAGTGCGCCAAGCATGAGAATGTCTAAGCATTCACCAAGTTCGCCTAGTATGAAGATGGCAGGCCGAAGACAAAGTCTGCCCAAAAGGAAGTGCACATGGTCTAGCCAAAGATGAAGTCCGCCAAAGCATGTCTAGCCAACCTTGAAGTCTGCCATGCACTTATCCAAGCCAGCTTCAAAGTCTGCCTTGTCCAAGACACGACCAAGTCCGCTAGGGAGAAAGAAAAAGAATTGGCTTGCCAATGAGGAAGTCCGCTCAAGCACAATAGAAAAATGGCATGTCAATTCCAAAGTCAGCCAAGTTCAGAAACAAGCATGGTAAAATTTGCCAAGGGGAAGCAAAAATAAGGGGCTAAGTGTGGAATTTTCCTATAATAAAAGTATCAAATTTTGACTAAGTGTTGGAAAGAAAACGGGAAAAATGAAGAGGAATATGGAGGAAATGAATAAAATTCTTGCCCAAGGATGGAGCCTGCCCTACTTAGCACAAGCCAAACTCAGAATTGAAGACAAATCCACAAGAAAAGTTCATTCGAGCATAGAAATGGCCAAAATCTTGGCTAAGCGTTGAATGGTCCACATGAAGGCATTACAAAATGAAATTGAATAGCCAAAATTTGGCTAAGTATGGGAAATAATTCATAGAGAAAGTTCCAATTTCCTCCATTTTGGCAAAAGCACAGGAGAGCTCTTCTCCAAATTCAAGGCACTTGAAGGAATTTCAAAGCAATCAGGAAGGAAAAGCTCAATAATTACTCCAAGGGGAGACTTCTAGACTTCAAATGCAAATGAGAAGAAGAAATCAAAATCTCAAAAGAAATCCAAGATCAAAGCCAAGAAGAAATGAGCACAGAGGACAAAGTCGTTGGCAAAGAAAGATATTCTAAGGCAAGTACATGGAAAAAGAACAAGGAGACCAAGGAGGACATCCAACACGCTAAGGTGGCGCCTTGTCATCTTCGAAACCAATCAAATTGTTCCAAGTCAACATGTCTAGGTTAAATGAACCTGACTTATCTATGTAGTTGGTTTATATTTAGCAAGAGGGACAAGTGTCCCAAAATGTAATTTTCTTATTGGTCGAGAGGTAGTTAATTGTGACAAGCCCTAATTAGGGTTTTATTTTGTAATCTCGGCCGTTGATTCGAAATCAATCTTGGCCATTGAATTGTAATCGGGGAGCCTATAAATTGAGTTCTCCCCTCATTTGTAATTTGTGTAGTGAGTAATATGAAATTGTTTTGTTAGACCGTTTCCGTTAATAAAAGCTCTTATGCATGATTTGCTTTGAATCACTTTTATTTTCAAGTGGTGTGCAAGGTTACATATCTCCTTCAACACTTAGATTAGAATTAGAGTAGAATTTTATGTGAATGTTTGTTAAATGAATGATAGATTTGATAGCGGTGATTGGTGAAATCTAGCTCATACTTTCTTTGGATAGATGATTTGTATCCAATGCGTAAAGTTAGCCTGAGATTTTAAATTGTGGATGCCTAACTTTAGTCTTATTCTGGATGTGAAAATCATAATCACACCCCTAGAAGATTGCACCCACTTTGCGTAGTTGTCCCAAGGAGGCAAAAAAAAGCGTGGTTCCTTGTTTCACCCAATCATTGTCGTCTCTTGAATTCTTAGGATTAGATTAGCACTCCTAAACCCTTATCTTTTTTTTTCATTTTTTTTGGAAATCCTAAAATTGAGAAAACCCAAAAAGAAAGAGCCTTCAGTGTTCAAACTGTCTAAGTCCTTAGCTTGCAAATAAATTCTAACGTAAGTCCCCTTGTGATTACCAACAAATCACAACACCCGTTGATCTTAGCATAAACGGTGATTTTTCAAGAGAGGATAGAGTGTCTTTGGGCATTTTATTCTATGTTCGGTGGGTATTAAAAACACACACGAACACTCACCCAATGCCAAAATTATCTCCCGGGAATTAATTTCCCCAACAAATTCATTAATTTTTCTAACATTTGCTGGCATTTTCAAAATATCTTCAACAACCCTACTAGCATAAAATCCTCTAATAAACAAAATTAAATATTTTAATAATTAAAACATTTCCCTTTTTCCAAATATTAATAAATAAATAAATTTAATTTAATTAA
This sequence comes from Sequoiadendron giganteum, assembly GCA_007115665.2. NCBI lineage: Eukaryota > Viridiplantae > Streptophyta > Pinopsida > Cupressales > Cupressaceae > Sequoiadendron > Sequoiadendron giganteum. Next base: position 579,082,643 of record CM021102.1, read on the forward strand.
TAAAAAGATAATCGTTGGATTATTTTGTTTATTGATAAATTAAATTAGTTAAATTGTTTATATTTGGAAAAGGGGAAATGTTTTAATTATTAAAATATTTAATTTTGTTTATTAGAGGATTTTATGGTAGGAGGGTTGTTGAAGATATTTCAAAAATACCAACAAGTGTTAGAAAAATTATTGAATTTGTTGGGGAAATTAGTTCCTGGGAGATAATTTTGGCTTTGGGTGAGGAAGCGAAAAGCTTCTTCACGGCAAGGCACGAGATATTTTGGAGGTTGGGAATTTGTGGGAAAAGGGATTTCTTGCTGTGATCTGGGGATTTTTGAAAAAGAATTTGCTGTAGAAATTGTTTTGGTATATTTGCATCCATAGAAATTTGTTTGGAAAATTCTTGCTGTGTTGGGATTACCTTTGTGATCGGGAAATCAATTTACTTGGAGGAAGCCATTGTTGTCTGAAACATTTTCTTGAAGCTATGGAGGAGGCTATGCACCAAAATCCTCAAATGCTCAATAAGCGTTGGGTTACAGGTTCTTTCCTTTATTTTGTTTTGTTAAGTTTTTAATGAAAAGTTTCTAGATTACAATTTCTGTAGAAAAAGATTGTCTGTGTGAGAAAGTTTGTATTGCCGTAGTAAAAATGCTCTATAATTTAATTTCTCTGTAAGAGGTTATTCTTTTGTAGGCGAACCATTGTGGAAAACCTAAGTTAATGGTTTTTTGGTAATATAGACAAAATTAGTGAGACCCAGGAGAAATATTTAGTGATCTAGAAATTAAATCCCTCTGGAAGAAATTATAATTTTTCTGTAGGAAGAAATTTTCTTGTAGGTTGTCTTTTCTCGGGAAGATTTCCTTGATTAAATGGTAGAAATGTTATTGTTAATCATCAAGATTTGTTTCTTGATAGTTGTTAAAAGTTATCCTTTGTGTTGGATTCTGGAAGATTTTATATGTTTAATTTCCTCTGTGAAATTTGGTTTTTCTTCCTGTAGTTGCAAAATTTTGTTGTAGAAACTCTTTCTGGAAAATGTTTTCCCAATTTTAGTATTTTGTTGTTTCAATTTATTTTAATATATATATATATCCATATATATATATTGTTTAAAAATTTATTAAGTTTTTGTGTTTAAAAGAAACGCCGTACGTCGATCTTAAAAAATTTGGGAATTCGCATTTTTATTCAGCGGACGAATTATGGTTATTGCATATTTTGGTGGGGGTTTATTTCACCCCCCACCGTCCCCCATTGTATTGGGGAGAGCGCTGCCAATGGCAACGCCCTCCACTTATGTGGAGGGGGCGCTGCCATGGGCAACGCTGTCCCCTTCTATGAGTGTCGACCGACTGCACAAAAGTATAGTCCGACACCCTTCATTGCAACCAGCATTTAATTAAAACATAAAATCCATCCGCCTTTTATATGATTTGATGTATATTTAAAATGCATTTCGATATTTTAATATATATTATGTATATCATATATTATATATATTTGTTAAATGTATGATTAATTTAGTTTTTAAATAAAAAAAGTAATTATTGTTAAGCAATTTTAATATATATATTAAAATACATATATTTAATGTTTTTTTTTAATTATTTTATTGTTAAAAATGAGTGCATGTTTATATGCTCTAGTAGGGAATTTGATTGAGTTAACTTATAGTGAATTTTTATATTGCTTTTAAAATTAATCGAGGAATTTGTTTACTATAAATTTAGTATTTCTCTTCTCTGTATCTGAAGAGGCATTTAGTTTATTATAATTAATTTATTTTCTATTAGGGCAATTGTTTTTACTATGAATTCATTATGAAAGGGAAATGGATTTAGTATATCCAAAAGTAGTGTATTTCCTTTATAATTGCCTTTCATGTTATTTCCTCTGTTTATTTATTTGGGGAAGTTGGTTTAGAATTGTTAAGTCTTCCAGTCGTAATAGGGAATTGGGGGTTGTGATTTATTTTGAGTCAACCCAGTGTGTTACCCTTGGATTAGTGCAATTGTTATTATCAATGTTACCCGGTTTCCACGAACGGGTGGTTTACCTCCTTTGCATGGAGTGGTTTTGGTTATTTGTTTCCTCCTTAGTTTGGAGTGGTTATGTTCCACTTGTTGATAGTAGGAGACTAATTCTGGATGGGGGCCGAGATCTGGGAAGATCTGTCGGGTAACCGATGTACCTTTGTGGTGACACTTCTCCTAGGTTAGCAGTATGTATGGTTCATTGGTGTGTCAATTTGTTTAACTCTGGAAGCATTGTACTTTTGAGTTGGTAGTGTACTAGTTTATGCTAAGTTCAGTTTTGTGTTAGTCCGTGGCTAGTGGTAGATGGTCTTGCCTAGGATCCTTGTTACTATCTCCTAGCACGGGGGGTGGGCCTACGGGTACCACTTGGTTGGGAGGAACGTGCACCCTATGCCGTTGGGTCCCCCTTGATTTACAGATCGTGTTGGCGAGATTTCCAGTTGGAGAGTTCGTGGTTTCGAGTTTATAATTTATGCTTTGTAATTATTTCAATTGGTTCTTGTAATTATTACCCCTCGGTTGTAATCGAGGTGGTTGATTGTATTATGTAATTACATTTATATGTACTACCTCATTTGGGGGAATGAGTGATGTAAGCTTATTGTTAAGTTAATGTTTATGGAATCTTTTGGTATTTCTTATTGTTATGATGTAATTTTCATGTATGGAATGTATGAGCATTTAATTCCTTAAGTAGTTAAATTGCCATGGATGTATTTATGATGTATGTATGGGTTTAAAAGTAACCTTAGTCTCGTAGCCTTAGAGGTTGTTGGCAATAGGTAGTGAACTTCATGTTTATTATACTTTAAATAAAAAACAATTTGTGCATTTGCGTAGTTAATTGCAACTTCCTCTAGGGTTACGTGGCGGTGCATTAAAATAAATAGTAGGACAAGATAATAGAAAATCTTGATCATTGACCATGATGAGATGATATAATGACACTCGCTTGATGAGGACCTTTAACCCTTAGCTACTTGACCGTCAGTTACAAGGGAGATTAAATTTCCTCTACATAGAAGAGGGGTCCATTTGGAAAAGTCCAAAGAGAGCTCAATCATCTAGAGAGAAGAGAATATCTCTCTATTTGGGCATCTCCTACCCTAAGATCTATGATAAATAGATAAAACTCATGCCTTGGTCAATCAAGGGTTGTTTCTCCATGATCCATATATAGTACATTCATTCTATAAATAACAACCTTGCATTGTTTCCAGTGTGTGTGCTAAGTTAACTAATTTTTGTCCCCAATCCCCATCTATTGGTTTCCCTTCATAGTCTAGAGTGCTTGAAGTTAGTTGTAACCAAGAATTTCTCTGAAGAAAAAGTCAAGTGTTCTTATCACTCGCCACTAATGGATAATTAGAGACAACAACTCACCTACCGCTGATTTGATGGGAGAATAGATCAACCTTCATAGATGAAGGGAACCTAATCTATCAAATGGAATACTATATTATCTCTATCCTTAGATTAATAGACTCTTTTATCCAAGGGGAAGAATGCTATCCTCATACCAAAGTATGCCCCTAGCCTACTAGATATAGCTACATATGGTATCCTCAAACCAATGTAGAATCTCATAGGAAGAATACTCTGCTCATAATGAAGCATGCCCTGAGCCTACTAATATGGTCACCTTTTCTATTCACTAGACAACTAGTAAAATTAGACAACTCAACTCCCTAGTTAAAGGACACACTTTATTGTTGCTCACCTACCCCCTACTAATAGTTAGTCTATAGACAATAGATGCTACATACTTCTATTACTCTAGTGGGTAGTATAGGCTTAGGATAGTATAGTGCTTCCTTATATTCCCCTTATATTCACCCAAATCCCTCCCTTCCTCTTCCTCAAAGGAGAAGCCTCCTCTTCCTTGGCCCCTCTGTTACTCTTCCCCTTTTTGGAAGCCCCCCTTTCATTCATTAAAGGAGAAGCGCTTCACTCCCCCAAATGAGAATTCCACCCCTCTTGGCTAAGGACTAGAATAGCCAATGGGGGTCTATATCTATATCTCTTGATTGGTGGATTATCATTGCATCTATAAAGTAAGGATAGGGGGCAAATGTATTATACTTAAAGTTGGTCCTTCCGCCCTCTAAAGTTGGGGAGTTTGTGAAGTCCTTTTATAGAATTAAAAATAATAATTGAGGAGCTATAGCCTATTACTTATTTCCCATAGGCTAAAGATAAAAAAGGAAATATTTAAATAATGATATTTTAAGTTAGGCATAGTCACTTTCTTTCTAAAAGGGCTACTTAAATGTGATTATTAATTTAATAAAGTGTTGATTAAATGAGACATAAGGTCCATGTGGTATTTTATTTAAAAGGTTTTTTTAAACACTTGGAGGGAAAAGTAAATTCAAATTGATGGCCCAAAAGAAAACTATAAAATAAATTCATTTCTCGAAAGAAAATTATCCATTGTCATTTGTTCATTTCATTTTGGGAGGTTGAAGCATTAAAAAATGAGATATTGGTGCACAGGAGATTTGTTGGATGAAAACCCTCTTGGTTTTCATTGATGGATTTGAGGACAAAAACTCTTTTGTCCATAGAGGTGGTTCCATTTGAGGATCACATTCATGCTAAATTGTTGAAGATTAATGGAAGATTTTGGTTCTCAAGGATTGGATTGACTGAGTATTTGCTAGCAAATCTAATCAATATTTTCAATTGTTGATTGTGAAGGGAATTGAGCATTATCTACTATTATATAGACTAGATCTACTGATTTTGAGGGGTTTCTAGGTATTTTTGTTGTTGTGCCTAGGTTACCCATTTGGCCTACATAATTTATCAGTTATACTAGCATTTGTTACTGTTGTAAAGGGTCATATTTGCTGATTTCCATTCATTTGTAATGTTCCCTTTTTTAGCATTGTTTAATGAGATTTCGGCTACTTCCCAAGTTTTCTTGTAAGCTTCTAACGATGTTGGGAAGAACTCCAAACTTCTTGGAGAGCATGTCTATTTTTAGTAAGTTTCTGAATTGACACCTATCATCATACCTGATCCTCAGTTATATCTTGACATGATCAAAATTGGATTCCAAAGCATTGCCAGTGCTTTTTGTATCTTGGGTGGAGTACTTAAAAATTTAAAATATACACTTAAGTTTATAATGTTAAATGTTAAAATATTTGCTAAGTGTTACATTTTATTAAAGTGATTTTTTCCCCTCAAAAGTGGATGCCTAGGCATAATGGGGTCTTTTTCACGTAATGAATCATTTATTTTGAAATAAAACAAAAAGTGTTTTTTTTTTTAAATGTAGTGAAAAGGCAAAAAAGTGATTTTCCAAAAAAAGTAAAAGAATTTTTTCGTAAACAATGTTTTTTTGGAAAAAGAAAAAAAGGAGGTGTTGGGGGCTCATTTTATATGTTGAATATTGTTAGTGTTTCTTAGATCAGATTAAACAATGAAAGCACTTAATAATATTGCAACACATGAGACAATAAACACAACAAGATACCCTGGGAAAACCCTCCTCTTGAGGGAGAAAAACCCAGCAAATGAATCTCTTATATAAAGTAGAACAAGAGCAGAAATTTGCTTACAACTTAGGCCCAACAATGGCCAATACTTGATACAAAGACATCACCCTTCTTCTAGATGCAAACTATGTAATGAATATGATATCTTCCTTGAATCAAATCTGCTGCTATGAAAGTGAATTTTACTCTACTCTTAATTGCGAACTTGCTTGAATTGAATGGATGAACAAATGACAAATAAGACCTTGTATAAATACAAGAGAGGCACCTCTTCAAGTTAGGTCGGCCCTCTTAGGAAAAACATAAATAAAGATAATTACAATTAGGGTCGGCCCATGCAACAAATAGTAAATGTGAATCATATAGGGTCGGCCCTCTCCATTTAATAAATGTTATAGTCATGAATTAAATAGCCGAAGGCTACTTATTTAATTCATGTTCTTCTCCTTGGAATTTGTGCAAAGGAAGTGCAGCCCATAGCTGCTATAGATTCATTTGCTGGGTTTTTCTCCCTCAAGAGGAGGGTTTTCCTAAGGTATCTTGTTGTGTTTATTGTCTCATGTGTTGCAATATTATTAAGTGCTTTCAGTGTTTAATCTGATCTAAGAAACACTAACATGGTATCAAAGCGGGTATGAAAAAGATCGTGATCAGATTTTTAGTTTGCAACACTCACTTTATTCTTTTTCAGTCTATCTTCTAAATTTCTCAAGATGGTGAACGGTCTGAAAATCGAGGATAGACTCGAAGGAATTTCGAACTACACATCATGGAGGTTCAGGATCATGCTCACATTGGAAGAGAATGATTTGGCTGAGTTTGTGAAAACAAAAGTTCCTGAACCTGAGGAGGAAGAAGAGAAGTTGCAGTGGAGGAAGAAAGATACTAGGGCAAAGAAAGTGTTGGTTGATTCCGTCAAGGATCATGTTGTACCGATTGTCTTCAAGTTGGATACGGCAAGAGAGATGTTTACAACCTTGGAAGAGATGTATGAAATCAACAACACTAGTCGAGCTCTTGCACTGAAGCAACAACTTCATCATGTGAAAATGGCGAAAGGAGAATCTGTTATTACATACTTCATGAGGATTTCAGAGATAAGAGATCAGCTCTCTACAATTGGTCACATGATTGATGACAAAGATTTGACTATGCTTGCTCTCAATGGTCTTCCGCTTTCATGGGAATCATTTATTCAAGGAATCAGTGCAAGATCTAATCTTCCCAAGTTTGATCAATTGGGAATTGACTGTATCCAAGAGGAGTCGAGACTAATGGCTAGGGGCATTGGTCAAAGTTCAAAGAATGAAGAATTACAAGTTCTTGCCTCTCATTCGTCAAAGAAAGGAAAAGGCTTTAAGAAAGGGTTCTTCAAGAGGAATTGAGAAAACGGAAATGATGGTGCTCCTGCTTTCAAAAGGAAACGAGACATGTCCAAGATTCAATGTTTTCATTGTGATAAGTTTGGTCACTTTGCGAAGGATTGTCCTCAAAGACCTAAGCAACAAGTTGCCACTGCAAATGTTGAAGAAATCGCTCCACAAAAAAGACTCCAGTGATTATCTGTTCTATTCAGCTTTGTCAAGCAATGTATCTATCGATGCCAACACTTGGCTGATTGATAGTGGTGCTTCTAGGCACATCACCGGTTTCAGGGGTCACCTTTCAAACTTAGTGGAGAGCAACTCTAGTGATCAAGTCGTTATTGGAGACGATGCTAGATATTCTATGAAAGGCATTGGAAACTCCTCTCTTCACTTGGATTCCGGGATTTCATTGGAGTTGAATGATGTACTGTTTGTTCTAGGGATAAAGAGGAACCTTGTCTCAATTTCGGCATTAGAAGACAAGGGTTATCAAGTTGCCTTTTCTAAAGGCAAAGTTCTTATATGGGCAAAGAACTCCAACTTCAAAACTGCTCAAGTAATTGGTGTTAGACATGAATGTCTCTACAGGTTATGCACTCGTCCCCCTCAAACACTTGTGCATAACAGTTCCAGCATGTGCGATCTATGACATCGAAGATTGGCTCACATTCACTTTAGTGCTCTACCTATCATGGAGAAGATGGTCACCGGTCTTCCAAAATTCAATCAAGAACACGAAGGTACATGCAAGGGATGCGCCCTAGGCAAGAACACAAAAGGTACGTTTCATTCTAGTGAAAGTAGATCTAAATGTATTCTTGATCTCATTCATTCTGATTTATGTGGTCCGATGTCTATTGCATCTTCTAGTGGTTTCTTGTATTATATTATTTTTATTGATGATTACTCTAGAAAGACTTGGATTTATTTCTTGAGATCTAAAGAATCTGAAGAAGTTTTAGAAAGATTCAGAGAATTCAAGGCGCAGGTTGAAAACCTGTCTGGGAAAAGGATCAAGGTATTGAGATCCGATAATGGTGGAGAATACACCTTTGGCACCTTTTGAGATTTTTGTATTGAAGCAGGGATTAAGAGGGAGTTCAGTGTTCCCTATAATCCACAACAAAATGGTATTGCTGAAAGAAAGAATAGGTCTATTGTGGAAGCAGTGAAAGCTATGATCCATGATCAAGATCTACAACTCTCTCTTTGGGCCGAGGCATCAAGGATTGCCGTCTATGTTCAAAACAGGAGTCCCCACAGGATCTTGGAGAATAAAACTCCTGAAGAACCATTCTCAGGGGTGAAACCAGAAGTTAGTCATTTGAGGATCTTTGGTTGTCCAGTCTATGTTCATATTCCAAAAGAAAAGAGAACAAAGCTAGAACCTTCTGGGAAGAAAGGAATTCTTGTAGGTTATAGTGAGACATCAAAAGCTTACAGGATATACTTTCCAAGACAGAAGTCTATTGAGATTAGTAGAGATGTCACATTTGAGGAAGATGTTGCTTTCAGAAGATCCAAGGGCACTCCTATGGAGATCGATGAAGAACAACTTCCTCAAGATATGGAAGTAGACCATATTCCAAAGAATCAGAAGGAGGCTCCAGAATCTAAAGAAGATGATGATCCAGTTGAACCCCTGGATCCTACTGATGGCCCCTTAGATATTGTGATTGGAAAAAAAATACCTCTTTGGGCTCGTAGGACAATGCAGGAGGCAGAAAGTTTTGCAGCCCCAAGAGGAGCTTTCAGAGAAAGCAAGAGACCTCACAAGTTCTCCAGTTATGTCGCCTTGATGAGTCAGATTATTGAATCAGAGCCTTCAAGTGTCGAAGAAGCTTCTAGTCAACAAGTATGGAAAGATGCCACGTCTGAGGAATATCAGTCCATACTTAAGAACGATGTTTGGGATATAGTTCCTAGACCCAAAGGCAAATCTATGGTGTCTTCTAAGTGGCTCTTCAAGATCAAGCATGCAGCTGATGGGAGCATTGAGAAGCACAAGGCAAGATTCGTGGCTAGAGAGTTCTCACAAAAAGAGGGAGTTGACTATGAAGAAACTTTTGCTCTTGTGGCTCGATATACGTCTGTCAGAACCATCATTGCTATTGCCGCATCTAGAGGATGGAAGATTCACCAAATGGATGTAAAGACAACTTTTCTAAATGGTGTAATAGAAGAAGAGGTTTACATTGAGCAACTCGAAGGATTTGAGGTACATGGGAAGGAGTCTCATGTTTGCAAGTTGAAGAAGGCCCTGTATGGTCTTAAGCAAGCTCCTTGTGCTTGGTACAAAAGGATTGATCAGTATCTATCAAGCCTGGGTTTCTCAAAGAATGATGCAGATTCTAACCTCTACTTCAAAGTAGTAAAAGGTGAAGCTTTGATTCTGGTTTTATATGTTGATGATTTGATTATCACTGGTGAGGAACATCTAATTCTAAAATGCAAGAAGGAGTTAGCTTCAAAGTTTGAGATGAAGAATCTAGGTCTCATGCATTACTTCCTTGGCTTAGAAGTTTGGCAAAATCCAGATGAGATGATTCTAAGTCAAGGCAAGTATACCATTGACATTCTCAAAAGGTTTGGTATGATTGACTGCAAACCTATGTCTACACCCATGGAGACTAATCTAGATAAATTGAAGGAGGTTGCAGCTAGTTCAGAACCAATGGATTCTACAATGTATAGACAGTTGATTGGTTCATTGATGTATCTAGTTAACACTAGACCTGACATCTGCTATGCAGTGAGTGCACTTAGCCAGTTTATGTGTGAACCAAGGCAAATACATCTTGTAGCAGCTAAACATATCCTGAGATATTTATGTGGCTCAATTGGATATGGGTTGAGATATTCTTCAGGTGTGGATTTAGAGCTGCATGGTTTTACTGATTCTGATTGGGCAGGATGTGTCTCAGATCAGAAGAGTACCTCTGGTTGTTGCTTCAGTTTGGGTACTGCTATGATTTCTTGGTGTAGCAGGAAACAGTCTTCAATGGCTTTAAGTACAACCGAGGCAAAATACATAGCAGCTTTTGTGGCAGCTCGTGAGGCAGTGTGGCTTCATAAGCTCCTTGCAAGATTGTTTGGACAATCAATGGAGCCTACCATTATACACTGTGATAACTAGAGCTGTGTAAAGCTTTCTGTCAATCTCGTGTTTCATGATAGAACAAAGCATGTTGAGATCAAGTACCACTATATTAGAGATATGGTACAAAGGAAAGCTATATAGTTGAGGTATATCAGCACTGAAGAGCAAATGCCAGACATTCTCACCAAGCCTCTCTCCAGGATCAAGTTTGTGTACTTTCGAGAAAAGCTTGGTATGGTGGAGAATGTAGCCTTGACTGAGAAAGAGTCTCAGCATCAGTGATCCTTTGTTGATAATGCATTTCTCTATTGAGAGAGATTGGAGGTGCAAGCCCTTGATAATGCATTTCTCTATTGAGAGAGATTTGAGGTGAAAGCCCTTGTTTCCACCCTCTGGGAGAGCCATGGTGGATGTCATGTGTGTGACTCCATGACAACATCACGTGAGGGAATCCGTGATGATTTTTTTTAGAATGCATTTCTCTTTGAGACTTGAGGTGAAAGCCCTTGTTTCCACCCTCTGGGAGAGCCATGGTGGATGTCATGTGTGTGAATCCATGACAGCATCACGTGAGGGAATCCGTGATGATTTATTTGTGCTTGTGTATCACCCTCTAAGAGAGCCATGGTGAAAGTCACATTGAGGTGACAACATCACATTAAGTGATGAGCACTTGTTCATACCATCTATGGAGGTAGCCATAATGGTTGATATCACGATGAGGTGATATTCTATTTTGTTTTCATTCTGATATGATGTGTCTTGTGCAGGTGGAAGTTCATCCCTAGTTGAGAGGGAGTGTTGATGTTATAGCAGCTATGGGCTGCACTTCCTTTGCACAAATTCCAAGGAGAAGAACATGAATTAAATAAGTAGACTTCGGCTATTTAATTCATGACTATAACATTTATTAAATGGAGAGGGCCGACCCTATATGATTCACATTTACTATTTGTTGCATGGGCCGACCCTAATTGTAATTATCTTTATTTATGTTTTTCCTAAGAGGGCCAACCTAACTTGAAGAGGCGCCTCTCTTGTATTTATACAAGGTCTTATTTGTCATTTGTTCATCCATTCAATTCAAGCAAGTTCGCAATTAAGAGCAGAGCAAAATTCACACTTTCATAGCAGCAGATTTGATTCAAGGAAGATATCATATTCATTACATAGTTTGCATCTAGAAGAAGGGCGATTTCTTTGTATCAAGTATTGGCCATTGTTGGGCCTAAGTTGTAAGCAAATTTCTGCTCTTGTTCTACTTTATATAAGAGATTCATTTGCTGGGTTTTTCTCCCTCAAGAGGAGGGTTTTCCCAGGGTATCTTGTTGTGTTTATTGTCTCATGTGTTGCAATATTATTAAGTGCTTTCTTTGTTTAATCTGATCTAAGAAACACTAACAAAGATTTCTGATACAATTATGCTGCGAGATTAAACCTGTGTGTTCTTCCTAAAGTATTTTGAGGACAAAAACCCTCATAAGATTTATAGTTTTGGATTTGAGAGATAATCCCTAGCTAGATTGGAGAGGTTCTAATTCAAGAATCAGCATTGTTCTTCATCAAAGTTTCAATTTTGGGGTTTCATAATGGAGGTATTTGATGTTTTCTAAATAGCTGATTTTTTGGGAGTATTTGTCGAACATTTTGGCAAAGTTTGTTGATGTTCCTTTGAAGGAAATTTGAAGATGTGGGGATTGCTGTTCACTGATTTTTTATCACCCCTAAGTACATTTCATGTTGTTTGGTGTGTTTGGAGGTAATGGTAATAGTTTGTGATCATTATTAGAGAGCTGTTTATGCTGGAGTTTGTTGGAGTACAGGACCATTGAGAGCGGGGGAGGGGAGTGGGGGGTGTGAATCAATGGCCTAACGAGGAACCAAATTTTATCAATTTACTCACTTGTATTATACAAAGAGGTCCATTGAAAACACTTCAAACATTATAGGTATTGAATGTCGAGTGAGTCACAATGATATGTAAATCAGAACATGATACCTAAACAAAGACGACTTATTAAACACAATATGACAAACCATCAAGAGATGACATAACACAAGAATTACGAGTGGAAAACCCTAAAAGGGTGAAAAACCACTCTGAAAATAAAGTTTATTAAGCCTCACTAGCCAAAAACCTCACTGGTTACATTTTATGCCTCACTGGCTATGCAATATGCCTCACTGGCAACCCAATATGCCTCACTAGCAAACCATCATGCCTCACTAGCAAGCATACATCACTTCAGAAGAAATTAGCAAAACTCAGAGGGTTACTCTGTTTCTAGACAAAACACTGCTCTATCTTTGCACCACCAAAAACTTCATCTCCCTTATTCACACATACATCAGCATTGATTCATCAATCAAAAATTATAGTTCTGAATACTGCCTTCAAACACCAAAACACACACCCTGATTGTTAATCTTCTTTGAATACACATATAGACCTGTGATCTCTTTCACACACTGAAAAGAGAATACATTTCTATAGACATTTTGATAACCTTCTATGAATGATCAAATGGATGACACTAAGACTGACATTTATACAATCCTGTCCCCTATTATCAATTATATGAACATTTACATATCTAGTGCATTGTTATGCAGATCCATAAACTGACCTTACTTCTGATTAATCTTTTGTCCCCTGTGATTACGTTCAGATCATTCCAATCTATGCAGAGAAAACACTGCTCATAGGCACAATCAAAACAAAGGCATCATAGTATTTGATGTTCTATTATTTCAGTTTCTCTCTTTGTGTATATCTTTTAAAAAACACGATGTCACTGACTCTAAAAATTCTCATTGAGCACACCAAAATTTGAATCACAACAATGCATTGGTAATGTTCTACATTCCATCGTTCCTTCAAATAGTTGCAAAACTGTGAGCAACCAAACATAAGCCAATGACACTTCACATTCCCGTCAAAGTGCAAACTTTGGAAAGAACCGTTATCGGGTTTAAATGAGGACCCTTGATCTACACAGCCCGCAAAGCCGTAAATTGAATAATAACCATTGATTCTCTTTTTGGCGGTGAGGTATAAAACTTTGACTTGCCTAGCAGGTTAAGGGGCCAGTTGCCCAACGTGAGTGACCCCCTTAAGTGGTCACTTAAGTGACCTTTAACCAGTGATAGCAAGTCACCTTCAAAACATAACATAAATTAAACTTGTCACTAACTTTGCACAACAAACTTCATTTAGGGTTTTAGAAGAGTCTTAGGGTTTTAGGTTAAAGTGTATGCAAATTTCAATAATAAAAAACCTAAACCTATAAAACAGATCCTCCCAACTTTCTGAGGGTATGAATGCTAAACTTTGAATAACCAGCTCAATATACCTCTGAATGAACTTGTGAAAAGAAGACACAACGAACACTCCATGAATGATCAACAATACCTCTTTGTAATGAAGCAACACTTCACTTTTGCATCAATGAATGAAATACAGTACACTTGACTTGTGCCTTTGTGAACAAGAATCCAAGTATCTTTGACATGTAAGGTTCTTTGACCTCAACATCACAAGATGAACCATGAAATGAATACAAGTACCTTTGTTAGAAAACAACTCTGTCATAAAGTACCAAAGGACAAACGCCACTACAACTCTCTGTGTCATAATACCACTGCAACTCTTGTAATGAAACAACCCTGTCATATAAATTTCAACACCTTTATGAAGAAACAAGTAGTGAAGGAATACCATTTCATAGACCTCTTGCATCCTGAACATTGCATTTTGCACCATGAACATGAACAAGTGCCTTTGAAATGTACCTCAATACCTCTGACATATCAATCACCATGAAATGATCAACACCATCAAGTATCAACAATGACTTTTTCCTGAAGCAACTCTGTGAACCATGAACACCCTTATGTGAACCATGAACACTATATTGACATCAATGAAAAACACCATGACAAACAACTGAATGAGCAAGTTCCTTTGCATCAATGACAGACATTAACAAAACACCTTTGACATCAATGACAAACAACAACAAACTACCCCTTTGTCATTGATGACAAAATCTATGATACCATTCTCTTTGAACATCTCCCCCTTTGACATTAAGGACAAAGGAGTGTGATTGTGCTCTTTGGCATGAGAGAATCTGCAATCCAATGAAGCCCCCCCTGCAAAATAGATAGATCTCCATGGAAAACAAGGACTGTTAGCTTCTTTAGCACTCTGGTGAAACCTTGTTCTCACAAATGTAGACACCATAACCAAGACTCTGTTCATTAGAAAACCAGGAACTGTCAGCTTGTTGACACACAGAGATTGAGAGCAGAGCACTGTCATTATCATCTTATCTACACACTGAGATAGAAAACAGAGCACTGTCTCTGAAATCATGCATGGTACCATCAATATGAGTAAGTCTCTATGGATAAGACATTGTCACCATAGACTGAGAGCTGCAAATCTCTGTTACAAACTATGATTATCACTGTTCTAACACAACAAAACATGTAAGAATGTTAACTGAAAACATGGCATTGGAGAAGAAAGAATACCACCAACAAAGCATAATATCATTGTCCAAGACTTAGACCACACAGTCACTACAAGGATGAAACATAGACACTGTCAAACCTTGACTGAAAAGAGCAAAACTCTGCGACTGAGATAACATTGTAGCACTGAACATTATACCCCTGCAAAATAGAAATACTCAAAGCAAAACAGGACTGCGCAAGAACTAGCAGTCCAAAAGAATGAACACCATTGGCAAACTGTGAGTGAAAACTGTCCTCTGTCACTCAAGATAGCATTGGTCAGAAGAACTGTAAAAGATTGCACACCAATACTTTGCAGCATACCACTGTCACAGACACAAGACTTTGCATCAATACCACTGTCATAATAAGAGCACAGATGGAAAATAAGGTTGCAAAAGTGAAGTGAAATCAATGACAAAGAGACTACTCACTGCCCTTGCATAGGACATAGGTATAGCACTATCAAACTTGGACTATTGAGGGAGGCAATGAACACATTATACGGCCCCTGTGATTCTCAAAACAAACGTCAGTGTACAAGATCCATACTACCCTTGTGATTTTCAAGATAAACATCATCTGCCCCAACAACATGCTTAAAGAAAAAGCATCACTGTGAGACCACTGCAAACTATCACCTTGTACTTTCACTGTGGAAGACTCATACCAATACTACTGTCACAGCAAACTTTGACTGAGATATTTTGCAAGGATAAAGAGGGATTGAGTTATAGCACTGTGGATTGACAAGTAAGAGATGAAACACTGTCCAAGATCAATATCACTCTGCAGATCTGAAACATGAATGCCACTAACAATCATCAACACCAAATCACTATCCAAGCAAAAGAAGATTAACATTTTCAAGATTCATAGCACTGTCCAAACTACTGCTGCAACAAGAATTTCTCAAGGCAAAACATCACTGTCAAGAACAAACATAGAAAGCACTGTCTAAGTATCACATTGTTGTTTAAGTATCCATGATGACAAAATGAAATTGTTGGCCACTTATTATCTTGACCTGAATATTATGCAAAACTTCCTAGGATGGTTGATCACACTTGATACTTGGTCCCTGGGATTCTTGCTCCCTCTGTCTAATATTTCAACAAAGGCTACTTGAGACAACAATCTGCCCATCTGAGAATACCACTAATGTCTGGTACAAACATCACTCAAGGAAAAACTACTGAATACCACCAAATGAAGGAACACAGTCAAAATGTGACTGAGAACATCTACAAACTGTAAGCAAGGTATTCAATGAAAAGCACTGTGAAACAATCACAGAGGCACTGATACAAACACC
Source organism: Sequoiadendron giganteum (assembly GCA_007115665.2). Lineage (NCBI taxonomy): Eukaryota > Viridiplantae > Streptophyta > Pinopsida > Cupressales > Cupressaceae > Sequoiadendron > Sequoiadendron giganteum. The sequence continues at coordinate 579,098,485 of CM021102.1, forward strand.
ACAACTGTCCACCGTCACTGTCCATTTGATGACTGTCATTACATACCTATCATCACATAACATTGCCCATTGTCATTTAATAGTTCATTTTTGGCTTGCTCCATGATGACTATCATAATATGAATAAAGGACCTTTTGGGCATGTGAACTGTCATCCTTGTGAGGACTATCCTTTTCCCTAATGTGAAGTCTGCCACCTTTCTTCATTGTGTTTTGCCATGGTTATAGTGTTTCTTCATAGTCCTATATCATTTCCATCTTCGCTTCCCTTTATCTGCCTTCATCTGTCATGGGAGTCTTCACACTAAGTGAATTTACTGTCACCTTTTCCTAATGTGACTGCCTTGTGATGGACTGAGTCTATAATGTAGAACTTCATTTGTACAACTTCACAGAGGGCTTTAAATTGCAGAAAAAAGTTATCCTTATGATATAATTTATTTAGACAACATTACAAGTAATTAGTTTAATTTTATACCCTTATAATGCCCGATCATAGCTTATGGGAATCAAATAGGCTAGATGTTCCTGCAGCTGAATACTCAGAAAAAAGGGAACAGTACAGCCTGTGCCTGTGCATTGAAATATGCAAAGTAAGAAGGTGTTGGAAGTGTGATACCAGGCATTGGAAGCTACAGTTTGAAGGGCCACTAAAAAGGAGGTGTTACACTGCAAGACTACACAGGAAGAAGAACCAAATACATGTGAGAAGGAATGAATTTATACAAAAGTTTGAAGGTATTTGAATCCACTTGCTAATCATGTTTTATGGAGGTGTTGTGAATATGTTTCTAGAGGGTGTTGTGATTGTTGTTATCATTATCATTAGAGGTGGCATTTACTTACCTCTATATCGCGTTATTTTACTTCAGGCTGGATGCTTTAGAGAAAATTCACCTTGATTTGTCATGTCTGCTGCCCTTTCTCAAGATTGCTGCATCAATATTCCCTTAAATCTGGCTTCTTGCACCCTCTTCTGTGATTCGATAGACTCCAAAATGGAATCACATGATCTCATATTTCACACATTGATGGAAACAAAATATATCAATGCCTTATTATGTTTGGCTAGCAATTAACAGTAAAATTGTGACCTTCCTCACATGCCTACGGAAATGCCACCTCTAATGATAATGATAACAACAATCACAACACCCTCTAGAAACATATTCACAACACCTCCATAAAACGTGATTAGCAAGTGGATTCAAATACCTTGAAACTTTTGTATAAATTCATTCCTTCTCACATGTGTTTGGTTCTTCTTCCTATGTAGTCTTGCAGTGTAACACCTCCTTTTTAGTGGCCCTTCAAACTGTAGCTTCCAATGCCTGGTATCACACTTCCAACACCTTCTTACTTTGCATATTTCAATGCACAGGCATAGGCTGTACTGTCCCCTTTTTTCTAAGTATTCAGTTGCAGGAACATCTAGCCTATTTGATTCCCATAAGCTATGATTAGGCATTATAAGGGAATAAAATTAAACTAATTATTTATAATGTTGTCTAAATAAATTAAATCATAAGGATAACTTTATTTTAATTAATTTAATTAAAGTGACAAATAAAGAAATAATAAATATTATAAAGTCACTTTTCATTGAATATTATAAAGTTACTTAATTAAGTATTACAAAGTCACTTTATTAAATATTTTAAAGTTACTTTATTAAATATTATAAAGTCACTTTATTAAATAAAGTGCTCTTCTAGAAGCTGGAGGAGGTTACATTTAGATTCTTCTAGAAGACTTAGTCGAGCCTTTAAAAAGAGATGAGAGCAAGTCATTTGGACATCTTGGTTTTGACATCTTCTATCAAAGAATTTGGAGGGCTTGTTTTTGCAGGTTCAACATGCCCTAGGACGAAAACCCTTGGGTAGAATAGTTGTGTGGACGAAAACCCTTTCAGCCTTTTTGGGTGGATTCATTCTAGGCTTCACAATTGAGCTTTATTGATCAATTCGGAGATTTGGAGCTTCATGGAATAAGGTGTTGCAGAATTTAGAGGAGCAGATTTCTACATCAGATATTCAGATCAGATTTGAAGAAGGATTTATTGGCAAGTTTTGGAGGCATATTGACTAAGGTTTGACCCTAGGGTTTGGGCGCCACCTTATAGGAGTGGAGCGACCTCATTATTGAGGTGATTTGTGGAGATTTTGGTTTCTAGGGTTTGGAAAATTATACTCAGATTGGTACAACAACAATTTAGTCACTTTCTAGTGTTATTGAAGGTTATAAATTGTGCATGTGGCTAGCGTTTCATCTTTCCTTTGGAGAACCTGATTTTGGTAGTTTTGTTGCATCCATTTGGCATCATTGACATCATTCTTGGAGAAGAAAATACTGCAGACCTATGTGCCCACTTGATTCAACCTTTTTGGTGTTATGGAGATTCATTGCCATAGGGTTTCAAACCTTAAGTTTGAGCACCAGACCTTGGAGGTCTTTTTTCATCATTCGGAGGTTAAATTTGCATGTAAATTGGTATGTATAAAACCTAGGGTTTATAGCAGGTTATATCTAGGCATGTTTGGCATATTTTCCCATAGTATTTGATGTATTTGAAGACCAGATTTTGAAATCAAAAAATCAAAAATCAGAACCCTAAAATTAAAAAAAATAGCAAATATCCTATGTGGGATATTTCAGTGGTATTGAAGCCTTGATCTTGCCAACCTGGAGGGTTTAGAGTGTTCATATTGAACCACACGATGTTGGACCACATAGGTACTACACCCATAGAAGAGCAGATCAGAAAGATAATCCAGAAGAAGAGAATCCATTTGTAGGTACTGTTGACGGGTGTTTTATGACCACACCAACACAGAATAAAGTTTCCCAACGGTTACTCTATCCTCTCTTGAGAAAAGTATTTTGCATGCTAAGATTGCTAGAAAGATCATACATTCAACTCTAAGGTTCCTTATGCAACAGATATAGTCTCAATTGGCTTGATGTGATTTGTTGGTTATTCCAAGGGGACTTACACAATTGTTCAATCAAAGAGAAGAACTTGTAGGAATCGAAGGATTTATCAATGATGCTCGGGTTTCCTAAACTAACCGGGAAAATGCTGAAATTAAAAGGATAGGGATTAGAGATTCTATTGTCTACTCCTAAATGCGGGATGCAGAGACCAATTCTTGCAAGCTCAAACCAAGTTCTGCTTCGTCTCACTTCGGACAGCTTCTACAGAGCCGGTGCAATCTTCAAGGGATAATGAGATATGTTTAAACCACGACTCAACATGCAAATACCATCACAACAATGCATACCAACATATGAACCGTAATTGAAGTTAAGTTCAAAGTGCTCTAGTCGACCACACAAGGTGAACCCACTGTCAATGAGCCCACTAGTGGTATGGATAACAAAGATTGCTCAAATTAGACAACACATTCCACAACTACCAACTACTTGCATGAAATGGAATCTACTTTACTTTAAGTTGTTCTTAAAATTCTAAGTGAATTGGAAAGACGAAGAAGCCTCGCTAGCTACCCACAACAAAAGATAGAACCATCCAGCAATGATAATTTTTTGTATTATGAGAGTGTTTACAAAAACTTCTTACAAAGTCTTCAAATGGAAAAACTTTCTTTCCTCTTCAAACTATGCTATGCTAACTTCTAAGCTCTATCTCCTAGTTGTCTCTCTATCTTTTGCTATTCTAATCTAATGATTACAAATGAGGGGGGATGCCCTTTTTATAGTTGGCCAAGTCCAATGGACGACTCAGATTGAATTACAATGAAGGGCTCAGATTGAGCCACTTAAGCCCTAGTTAGGGTTTTGCCCTAAAAACCGCCATATAGAGGAGTGGGGTGATAAATGAACAATAGATTCTCCACTACTCTGTAGAAACCACTATGAGCAATCAATGCCCGCTATCATCTAGAAGATTCTCGTCTAGAAGCGTACTCCCATCGTTCTTTTCCTTGACTGCAAATTCAATGAATCTGGCCAACACAACTTCAACTTCTTGAACTGATATGGCAGGCACGTTCTCAATCTGAAACTCCAAGATTGCAACTTCTTTCTCCCGCTTGATGATGATTTCCCTCCTTGCTACCACTGCATCTTGGGTTGTGCGAATTATGCATACTAGGTCCTTGTGAAGGAATTCCAACACTTAGCTGTTTCTTCCAACATCTCCCTTCATGTTTTGGGTGCAAATGAGACATCATGGAGGAGTTTTGAACATGTAACTTTTCTTCTTCCAAGGTTATAACGTTGTCTTGCTTCATCACCTCAAGTCCTCATGCCTTGGCCCCGGTGTTCATCCTGTAAAACAAAAAAAAAGAAGAGCATCAAAACACTTATAATATAAATTCACCTCACTTACCTAATTTTCATGTACTGATTTCCAAGGTCTGCTTGACCTCTAGATCTGATAAAATTCATCACTTTTCTCTAGAAAATCTTGCTTTCTTCATAAATTTTCAACATCTATGTGCTAGGGCACATACTATCTTGATGTTTTCATGTTCGTGCCTTAGCAATTTCATCTCCCCTTAGAAAATTTTATCAATCACAAGCCAAGCGTCCATTTAAAATCACAAGCCAAGGCGTTTTATTTTCTCCTTTTATTCCCCTTAGGAAATATTTCAAGATCCTCTGACTTTTAAAAACATACTTCCCCTTAGAAGAATATCGAAAATCTCCCTAAAAAATATTTTCTAACTTTATTTGTTCATGGGGAGCACTTTGAAGGGGTTGATTTAATATTTTCACCTTCGAAAAAATATTTTTTTTATTAATGTTTATTCCAGCATCTTTCTCATGGGCGCATATGACAGGGTCAGCTTTCATTTTATTGCCCTTACAAAATACTTCCCATCAACTTTTCCATGCTTGGGCGTATTTTGGAGATCTTCCATTTTTCAACACTTAGAAAAATCCTTACATTCACCTTGAGGGCGCATTTAGAAGGGATTTCTTTTATTTTCCATGCCTTAGCAAGTTTTTAATCACCAAGCCACTTTGTGGGCGCATTTCACCCAGTGGCTCCTCATTTTATGCCTTAGAAAATATTTGACTCCTCTTTAGACCCCTTGGGCGCATTTGGAGGGTTCTACTTCCATTTTAAACTTAGCATTCTTCAAACACCTTCACTTCAAGTTAAGGGCACATATGGGAGGTCTAGCTTCCATTTTGTATGACTTAGAATATTTCAAGCTCCCCTTGTTCATGATGGGCGCATATGAAGGGTGTAGCTTTCAATTTATGACTTAAAAATTTTCCAACTTCTCATTCCTCCTTTCCTACCTTGGGCGCATTTAGAGTGTGCAATTTTCATTTTATGACACTTAGAAATATTTCAAGTCACCTCACCTTGATGGGTGCATTTGAGGGGTCCATCTTCCATTTTTCTTCACTTAGAGAATTTTTCACCTCATACCTCCTTCAAGGGCACATTTCACCACCTCTAGTATCATGTTTCTCACACTTAGAAATTTTTAAAGCCTCCATGTCTTAAGGGCGCATTTGAGGGGGTGAGCTTTCATTTCAGCTTGCCTTGGAAAAAATTCTCAACTCCTCTGCCACCTTGGGCGCATTTTCCCTAGTGGCATTCCATTTATGCCTTAGAAACTTTTATGCTTCACCTTCAAACCAACCTTGGGCGCACTTGGGGCTATGTGCTTCAAGTTTCACATACTTAGTTGATTTCTTAACTTATCCTCTTGGAGCTTGGGTGCATTTCAAGGGTGGTGGCTCCAGCTTTCAACTTCTTAAGATTCCATTCATCTCCTTCCTTGGTGGGCGCATTTGGCAAGGGGTACTTCCATTTTTGTTGCCTTAGGAAAATTTCATGCCATCACCTCCTAGCTTGGGGGCATCTAGAGGGTCTTGCTTCCATTTTCCAAGACTTCGAAAATTTCCTAGCCCTCCTTGCTCTTGTTTACTATTTTTAGAAAGTTCTGAAGCCCTTGTGATTTTCATGGATTTTCGACTTTTTCGAGGCCTGATTTTTACTCACCTTGACCCTCATGACTTGTTCATCCTATTCACACTTGTCGTTCGAGCTGACCTGCTATTTATAGTAACTGCTTGATTCTTGAACTTCTGCAACTCTGTTTGACTTGAAATTTGTTCCATGGGATTCTCATAACCTGTTTGGCTCGTTCACACTGGTGCTTCGTGCTGACTTGCTATTTTTAGCCCAGTTTTGGGGGGTGGTTTACTATAAATAGTAAGTACACAAATCACACTCAAATTTTACCAGTAGACTGCTTAAAGGATGTTGATCGCGATCGGATACATCAATTTTCAAGACTTTGGCTTTTTACCTCTCATTTTGAGTCCCGAATTTGGAAACCCCAATCTGACTTGCATGTGGCTTAAATGACCCCCGTTTGACCCCGTTTCTATTGCATGTTGCTCTGTTCATGATACTGAAGTGTTGGGTGGCTGCTGGAGTGAACTTGCTAAAAATAATAAGTGCCTGAAAAAGTGACCAATCAGCTGTCGGATGTATTTGCATGTCATACTGCTCGAGAGATCTCAAAAAACCCAAAAAAATCCAAAAAATTGGTCCACATGCGGGCATCTGCTAAAAATAGCAAGTCATCATTTTGACTTGCATGTCACATCATTGCGAATCTCTTGAAAAACCCAAAAAGAATATCCTGACATGCATCGGGAAATCTTACATGAAAATCTTGAAAACTGCCCCTGAAGCCAAAATTACTAAAAATAGCAAGTTGTCCAAATTTGTTCAAATTTTGCGTGCAAGGTCTTTGAAGTGTCCTGAATGTGGTGGAGTAGTCGTAATTCCAAAATTCTCAGGAAAAAGACCCCAAATCGGGTACTTACTAAAATTAGTAAGTTGTAAGAACTCAGTGAAAATTTGATGGGATCTTGCCTGGAGTATCTTGATTGTAGTGCCAAGCTCAGATTTCAATTTTCCAACTCAAATTAACTCCAAAATAGCCTGAAGAATGAAAACCTTAATTTCACAAACTTAGCAAAATCTCCAATTAGGTCAAAGATAGGGACATCCCCAGAAAGACCACGAGGAACAGAGAGAGAGAGACGCAAAACAACCCAAAACCAAAGCCAAAAGACCAGAATGGAGCAAAAATTAGGGGGCCCCCATTGTGAATGGGGTGATGTGTGAAAAGGTCACAACAGGTACATAACAAGAAATGGAGAGAGGTAGAAGTGGAAGTCCTAGAAGATATGATCAAAAAAACATGAAAGACTTGTTGCACACTTTTTCCCAACAACAACAGATTTTGCAAGCTTTTCAACAACAATTAGTTGCAGTGATTGGACAGTTGAGGGTAGATCAACATACTCTAAGGGAGAATATCTATGCAGGGAATAACAATATAGGTAGAACAACTACCAATGTAGGTAGAATATTTACTATGGTGTCGGATTGGCCACTTTGTCCTACATTTGTGCTATACCGTTGTAAATTGTCACCCTTGACAATTTCACTCTATGTTTCCAGAGTGATAAGAAAGTAAGTTCATCTCCTTAGAGTTTTGGTTCAATGAATTTTGAATTTCCAGTGGTTAGGGTTCATATAATTAAGGTTGCAAACCAAGGAATTGTTTGAGAATATATGAAGCACTAAGCCCTAGTTTATTTCACAAGCCCTAGGTCAAACAAATTTTTCAAAATGATTCAATCAAAAGGCCAACCTTCCTTGTCAAAAAGGCCCCTCAATGAGGACCTAATTGTTCAACTTCTTGAATTGTCTAGAAAATCCATATGTGCCCATGGGGTTGGTGTTTCAAACAATTTGATTGGTAATGGCAAAGAGTGTAGAGATGCTGAAATCCCTATCACTCGATGGAGCTTATTTAGCTATTGGTACAATAAGAGAGCATCCAAAGTCCCTACACTATTTACATAACAAATAAATGCTAAATTGATTGTCAAGCAACAAATTCCTAACATAGGAGTACAACTAGATTGATGTTCATCACATTCTCTCTTTCTACAATTTGGAAAAAGATCCCCAATTAGTGTAATCCTTTCCATTTTATCCATCGATAGCCATGAATTCGTATTGGATTCAATTTTGGCCATTACAACCTCCAGTTCATTACAAAAAAATTTGTAGTGCAATAGTAGGTTAGGAGTTTGCAAAGTGTAGTAACGAGCCACAAGTCCACTATGTTGTAACAAGCCAACAGTTTGCAAGGTGCAGTATTGAGCCAAAATTCCACAAAGTGTAGTAGCAAGTGGAAAATACACAATTGCCAAGTTCAAAATGAAGTCATGCTTTAGGTCTAGTTGGTTAATAAATTTCAGCAATCTATATAGGTTGAGAGCCATTGGGTGTCTTGTTGATTTCGTAAGCAGAACCGTTCATCAGAATCGGTTCGATGAACTATAAAGGTTCATTTCAATAGAGGTTATCCACAAATTCCAATTGTTACAAAAGATCTGCAAACTTCCAGGTGGACATATGATTCTTGCAAAAGGAAGATGACATCATAGTTTCTACAATTCAAGAAAAACTATTGGAAGAGGCAAAGCACTTGGCCGAAACAAAGTTTCAGTTGACTTAGAATCTTCCACAAATTCCTGTTGCAGCTCAAAAGTCTTCTATCGATAGTAGTCTAAAACCCTGCAAAGTCTGATAGCAGGTTAAAACCCACAAAGCCATAACTTGCTCAATGTATATCAAAATTTCACCAAATTTGACCAATGAGTACCCATTTGGCTGTAGTACAAGGTGACATCATTATATTACCCAGAATATTTCTAAAAAGTCCTCTTGAGCAACTAACCAAAACTAATGCCACTAAAAACTAGGCAACTGAACTGAAAAGGAAATATTTTTGGTTGATGCAAGATTGCTTGTAGACTCGAATGCTCCTCGATCAAGAATCCAAAAAGATAAAATATATGCCAAAACGTTTTAGTGTTTAGGATATGGGGACAAGGGTCAACAAGGTCTAGTAGTAAATCTAGAGCAACAAAGATGACATAACAAAAAAATAAAATTTAATTGTTGGGGTGGGTGCGAATAGTATTCATGGTGGACTTCGACAACGCACCTTTTGACTTAGACCCAACATTGTTTAGTTGCACAAGGGAGCTCAACATTTTTCTTTAATGACTTTTTGTCTTTACCTGCTTTTTGAGTTGGACTATTGGAAGAAGAAACATCAACATATTTCTTCTCTACAACGCTATTCAATGACCACTTGAGGGGGGGTTAACACTTTTCCTTAAGGACAATTTTTCTTTACCAACCTTTTCAAGTTGATCTGCTTGAAGAAGGAACAATATTGCTGACAGTATCTTTCTTCTCTTTTGAGACATTGGGTGCTTGTTCTTGTAGTTGATCTCGAAAACTATTGTTTTTTTGTTGCAACATCTTGTATTGGTTGCAATATTATTGGTTTCTTGCTGCAACATCTTGTATTGGTTACAAAATTGCATAAATAGAGGCTTATATTGATGCCATCATTCTAAGATTAACTTTTCTTATTGTTTATTACTGATATTAATTTGCAAAAATAAAACATGCCATTGGTGTATAATGTGGGCATGATTACCAATATTACACACTTTTGAGTTGATAATAATGATCAGAAACAATACAATTCATAACACCTTATGGATTTTTCTATCAAGTGGAAGTGGATTGGTTCTTTATCACTCCAAGAGGTTACCTTTTATATTTCAGCCCAAACTGATTTACCAAACCTCTTGATATGCTTGCCCTTCCAATACACCTGTTAGTACATGGAAGAAGCTTGTCCTTTTGATATACTCATGAGTATGTGAAACTGATGTTAAAGTATGTGAGAGTAGAGAGGTACACACACATAGGTAGCACACGAAGAGGATTCACCATATCAATGACACTTGCTTAGAAAGAAATGAAATCTTCTTTTAGTCATGATTTACGTCTTACGATGGCGACGGATGGGTAACAGAGGGAAATGTAAATGAAAATGACAATGCCCTTATTTCTCCCTAGAAATCTAAAGGGACAAATCCATATGTGTTGTTGTTGCAGCTATGATAGGCATTGGGTAAGTACTTGAATCATGATGGCTTGACCCATAAATGTCAACTAGAGGTACTTCAAATACTGAACACTATGATTGTTTCAAGTTTTTCTATATTTGTTTAAAATAAATAAAGGACACTTATACTTGAGATAATATTTCCCCCCTGAAGTAGGAAAATGTCTAACATGATCTCTTGAATGTTCTAAAATGAAAATTTCCATTTTCACCATTTTCCACTATTTTAACACACCCTTATGACCATTAAAATTGCCTCCAAATTTAAAAACACTTCACCAGGGTTTTAAATCATCCCAAAAAGAAAAATTGAATTCAAAACCTTGAGGCTGGAGTTTGTGATGTTTCATGGCTTAAAAATAGGCAGAATTTGAAGCAACCTTTGCAAAATTGAAGGGACCTTTGCAAATTTGAAGGAGACCAATGAAGATACTAGATAAAATGTTAAGATTTTTTAAAAGCCATTGCTGGAAATGAGCAGATAATGTGTTGCAACAATTTTTTTCATTTGCTGAGCATGTGAAGAGTCACCAATAATCTAGGAAGAGCAGAGGTCGTAGTAGTATTTGAACTATGAATGGCACGGAGAATCCTTGAATGATAGGATTATAGATATATGTGATGCTTCCCTAATAGAAGACTCTCTAGTTGATTATTCTTAGCCCATGATTAATCTCTCATTAACTTTCTAGTCCTAGTCTTCTTCCAATTTGTTGACATTAACAACTCACTTTCTATGCAGCATAGCTATAATAAGGCATCTCAAACAACTTCAACAATAAAATGCTTATTTCAAAGATCTTATGTCATCCAAAATTAGATGATAAAATCTATATGAGGTTAGTTATGCCACAACTAGCACACTAGCTAGGCCATTAAACTAGTTGGATTTTGAAAAAAACTATTATGGATGGTCTGTAACAAAAGCACGACCTACTCTGAATTACAAAATTCTGTGAATAAGCATCAAAGACGACATATGATTTTGAATTGATTGAGGAAGATGGAGACAAGCAGAAGACAACAACCAAATTTGACTTCAAATACAAGAAACTGACATGTTTGGACTTTATTATTATCTTTACTCTATCATCAAAACTCTATTAAGAGTGCGCCATTACTTGAGTAATAACTGCCTTAAAAATTGACGACTCTTGTTTCTTGCCAAAATACTATTATGGCTACTATTAGGAAGTTTAAGTGGTCTTTGGCTAAATAGACTTTTGCTTGGTGCAAATTGAAAATATCAACCTGCACATATATGGCTGCACTCATTCCTCATCCTCTTCCTTCAGCCAAAGCTCTTCATCCTGGTCTAATACCAATATCATGCCCTAGAATACAATACAAGAAAGGATTGACAAATGAGTAGGACCTGGACAACCAGGAAAAATATTCAATGAAAGCTTGATTCCATTCAATCAAAATGTACATATTTAACAATATAAAAATGACTGTTCAGTTCATCTTCTAGTGCAGCTAAAATATATTAAATATAAAGAATTATCCTCCTCCTCCTAGGATTATGTACATTATTTTTACACAGGCAAGGGCTCAATTCTTCCTTTTGTAATTTTTTTAATGAAATATTTTGTTATATATATTTTTTTCCATATTGTTGAAGATCTACGTCTTGTTTCACTTTGTTACTGTTTTCTGAAATGTATAAGCCATTATATTCTTCTTTTTTGCTATAATGCAAAAGTGAATTTGTACTCGCACTTCTTGGTAGGAATCTGAGGGGGAACAAATTGCAAGATTCAATTCCACCAGAAATAGGTGATCTGAAAGAATTAAGGAACCTGTGAGTTCTTAGTATAGTTTCTGCTCTATTCTGATCCATTTCTATTTATATTTATATGAAGTTTGACTCCTAATGGAAAAACTAAAAATGGTGTCTGATTTTTATTTTCTATCACGTTCATTAAGTTATGTTGTTGATAATTTAATAATTTCTAATAGTGGATAATGTGAACAGATATTTGAGTTTTAACAACTTGAAAGGGGCAATACCAAAAGAACTTGGGAATTTACCTCAGCTTCGATACCTCTATCTTCATGAAAACCGTCTTGCAGGTCGTATTCCTTCAGAACTTGGAAATCTACACAACCTTCGCCACTTGTAATTTCTTGAACCTGAATTTGAATGTTTTGCCTGCATTATCTTTGATTTATATAATTTTATTTTTATAGGATTGTTTATTAAGAGTATGGAATTTTTACTGTTGAACCCTTGTGCTTATTTCATTTTTGGAGGAACATCAAACTTACAAGGCCAATGAAAGTATACATTCTGTTTCCAGGGATGTCAGTAACAATCGTTTGGAGGGGACAATAAGGGAGCTTATCCGTGTAGAAGGCTGCTTTCCCTCTTTGCGTTATTTGTGAGTATATATTTCCTTATATAGGACAATCCTATGCCAAAAGAAACAATGCATTAGACACTAAATTATGTACTTTGTGAAGTGAGAAAAATCTAAAAACAATTATAACAGGGCAGATATAGTTCAAGCACTGGGTAAATATCCGTCAATGTGCCACAGTTCTATTTCAGGTTATAATACTTGGATCAGAGCAGAATTAAAACAACATAACAGAATCATAAAGGATTTGAAGACTTAATACAATCAAAACAATCTAGCGCATGAGTCTTGAGGAAATGCAACTTCTCAACAATCCTGCTTAACTACATGATTTATTAAGCAATTATTATAGGTGTTTTATTCATCTTTTTTTGGAGGATAAGTCAACAGTAGTTGCTTTTTGCTGGACTAAATAATAGTAACTAGGAAATCACAGTGTTTTCTGTCTGACTATTGAGATATTTGTTAGCAATTGGGAAAGAATTACCATCAATACCATTTTTAAGAGATGAAGGCACTTAAGACTTAATGCTCAGATTTTTTCTTTGATGCATGATAATATACATGCCTTCTATATTATGGGATCCTAGTGATAATATTTCTCTATTGGTGACTTAAAACAAAACCAACATCCTCACATTTTTGTATTGTTTTGGTGATCTCATGACTTCCTTTTTTTGGGGATGTTTTCTACTTTAGGTAAGGTATATAGTGACTTCCTGACATCTTTGGGACCTTCAGATATGTCCTCAAGCTGCTAAAAATGTTTTGGTGACATCACAATGTTCCCACATCAACAATGGCTGGAAAAACAACAAATTTGTCAAAAGAAAAAGAAAACAAACAAACAAACATGGGATGTTTTCAAATTGTTATTTTCATGTCTTCATGTATACAATTTCATATTCATATTTTAATCTTTCACTCAATTTTTGAATTTAATATTAATGTTGAAAAGTTGTTCAAGTTTTAATGTTTAATATAATAGATTCCCATGTTATTTCAAGTTCAGTTCTTTAGAAACATTTAATGATGTTTAGCAGTTTAATTTTACAATTGTAAAGCTGTGAAACAAATTTCTGTAATTTTGTTGTATTTCTAAAATGTATGTTATTTCCCATCCATTGGTTTCTTGTTCCTCCACTCTTCCTAAAACCATTTTTTTTCCATTCTAGGAATGTATTTGTATGTCCTAGTGTCATGGAAACTCAAAGAAACATTATACATTACAAACAACTGAACTGTGATCAAAGTTGAAATCCAAATACTCTATTATTATTTTAAATTATATGCTTGACCATCCATGGCATATAGATTAACTACAATGATCATGATTTATGAGGCTGTAAGTTTGAAGTTAAAAATTGAACATTGGAAAGGAAATTGCCAAAATGAAAATGCTTAGCTGCATTCAATGGGTGGCTTAATAATTGAAGTCGTCGTTAGATGGAAATTCATTAAATTTCTCCTTATCACTAGAATTGACTGATTCATTTAGCTCTTACAATGGGACCCCCAAAAATATATATCTTGGCCTTGATCAACCTACTTTCGCTCCTCAAGTTCTACATCCCACCTTACAGTTAGACTATCTTGGTACTTATTTGTGTTTTAGTCAATGAAATGCAGGGCATTATGCACAAGAAATACAACATTCTTTGCTTTCCCAATAGACATATTCTTCTTAACAAATTGGATACCAACTCCTCTTTATAGCAGAGGAACTAATGTGAAGAAGACATATAGAAGGATTTTTTCCAACATGAAGGAATCCCTATATAGCCATTACTATTTTATCGGATTTCCTTGTACCATTGTGAGTCTATCTATATCAACTAGTGTTACAAGACTCACTTGGACTTGGGAAGACTTGGGGAGTCCCAAGGAAAGTGATCCTAGCAGAGGCTTGGGGACTCGATACTCAAGTACCCGACGCATCCTACAAGGTTGACTTGGCCATGATTGGGGAAAGAAAAAGCTAAAGAAAGATATTAAAAAAACATGAAGTGTTAATTTGACGTTTTAGTTACTTTAGAAAAAAATTACACCCTTTCAATGTTGTTTGGTTTAGGACATTCCCATCTAGGATTTACAAAAGAATATGAATTTGGTGTGTGCCATGAAGATCTTTGTGGTTTTGAAGGTCTTCATTTTTCTCCTAGTCCCCCTCGAGGGACACTACCCCTTGACCTCATTGGGGGAATTGCCTCCAAACCCTCATCAAATTATAAGTCTAACCAAGTAATAGACCAATTATGAATCATGATCAAAATATCTACAAAATACATATCCATTGTTGGAAATATCTACATCTTTACAATCAAAGCGACAATCAAAGATTATCTTGTTTCATACATTGGACCATAGTTGGAAAACTCGGCATTTTCAAGTACTTAGCAAGCCCGAAAAACTCGGCTCGGAAAAAACTCGGCAAAAAGCTCGAGAACTTAAAAAATTGCTTAAACTTCACTAAAAACGCATTTTTTTTGCAAAATTCAAAGATAAGATGCATCCAATGAGTCAATAAATGAGTACATATAAGAAACAAGCTATATTTGATTGTTTTGAAAGAAATTGGATACAAAATGGCATCCTCATGTGGAATGCTCAATGTGCTGATATGATAATAGTCTGAAACAAAATGAAATAGCAAATTGTTTTTGTAAAATTGAAAGTAAATACTACATATGTCATAAACATTAATATATTTCAGTTTTTACAAATTCACATGAATCACATCTTCCTCTTCCCATGTCTAGATCTCAGTATGGGACCGGAAGAGGGTGTCCGTGTAATCATAGGACTCCGCTCCTGCTGTGCCTGTGGCTCCTCAACCTCCATCCTAGATGTAGATCCTCCTGCAGCTGCTGGTGGTGGCACTGGCAATGACTCCTCCTCAGGATCATCCTCAAGGTCATCCAATGAGAATGTAAATCCACCCTCCTCCATTGCCTGTCGCTCTAAATCATAAATCTCATCCTCGGTAAACAATGGAGGTTGCTCCCCTCGCCCTGTCCAATCACTGTATGGATCTATCTCCTCCAAATCAATTGGATCATCATATGATATCTCCTCTACCTTTTTTATGCGCAATCGAAGATTATATTGCACATAGACAAGGTCATTGAGGCGTTTTTGAGCGAGTTTGTTCCTCTTCTTTGTGTGGATGGCCTCAAACAAACTCCAATTGCGCTCACAATTGGATGAACTACAAGGCTGGCTCAAAACACGGAGGGCAAAGTTTTGAAGATGTGGGGTTTTTCCACCCCAATGTGTCCACCAAACATCTACAAAAAAAAGAAGAAAAAGTTAGAAAATTGTAACTTGTAACTTGTAACTATCAAATTTTCATTTTTGTAACTTGTAAATTTCAAATTTTATACCTGGTGGCAGCCTAGATACTGCTCTCTTTGCCAAGTCTGAAGAGAAGAGTACACCCCTTTTTTCCCTGTAACTTTGCAATTCATTAACAATGCAGTCTGCCTCATCAGGCGTGGATGTCATCCGCTGAATGCAAGTAGTGAGGCCCTCCATAACCTCTCCAGTAGGATCTGTATAGGTGCCTGAATGGATGAAACGGGGGTTCAAGAAGTACCCTGTTGCATGGATAGGTTGGTGGAGTTGATTGTTCCACCTCCTGTCAATAATCTCCCAAATGGGATCAAACTTGAGGCTGTCCCCCTTATAATAATTTCTAATAGCCTCCTTGGCCCTATCCATGGCCTCATAAAGATAACCCATTGGGGTTTGATCCCCATCCACCAAACGGAGCACTCTAACCAAGGGCTCTGACACCTACAATATAAATTTAAAAATGCAAAAAACTATTAGAGTTACAATTTAGTAATTTACAAATTTACAATGAAAGACATTAACTTTAAGAAAATGTTCAATTTGAATTTAGATTCAAACTCAAAGTTTTGAAGTTACCTTCACAATCTCTGTTGCTTTTTGTGCAAAGAGGGGCTCGAAGACAATGCTTGCAACTCTTTCTCCTTCCGGCTTCTTTGAATAAGGTGAGTCTATCCATGCTTGACTCACAAACATTTGTTTCAAAGCCGTCAATGCGCCAAGAATGCTTTGCAACGTTAAGAAAACCGTTGCAAACCTTGTCACACCAGGTCTCACCAAGTCTCTCCCGTTGGTGTGCTCCCTCATCAAGCTAAGAACCCAAGGGTGATTGTAGATGTATTTAGTGATCCTTCTTCCATCCTCTACAATCGGTGTGACCCAATGTAATTTTCCTATGTCCTCCAAAAGAAGGTCAAGGACATGGGCAGCACATGGTGTCCAAAAAATTGTCTGGTGTCTATCTTGGAGGATTCTTCCTGCTGCCACATATGCCGCTGCATTGTCAGTTATGATTTGCACGACATTTTTAAGCCCAACCTCCATGCACACTTGCTCCAACATTCTAGCCAAATTTTCTGCATTTTTTACTATGTTGGAGGCATCTACGGATTTCAAGAACACCACCTCATTTTTGCAAGAAACCAAAAAATTTATGATGGTACGGTTTTTTCCATCCGTCCACCCATCAGAAAGAATAGTGCAGCCATATTGTTGCCATTCTTCTTTTTGTTCTTGTATCACTGCCTTTGCTCTTTCAGTAGCATTAGAAAGCAACCTACAAGTACAAAGTGAAATTAAGTACACAATTTTAATTTGTAAACAAAAAAATAACTTAAATTAATCATAAATTAAACTTAAGAAACATAAAATTAAATTAAAGAACATAAACTAATTTCTAACCTTCCACTCAATTCTTTGCGCGAAGGCGCCTTGTAGCCTTTCCCTGCAACTGTCAATGCGGTCACCAAATTGTCCCAATAAGGTGAGCTTGCCACATTGAAAGGGATGTTGTTGAAGTACCAAAAATCGGCACAAGCAACATCTGCATGCTCACGCACCTCCTTATTCCACCCAGTTGCCTCTAAAGAAGGTTGTGCACCAGGTGTGTTTCTAGGCACAAAAAAATCACCAATGTGTGAACCTGTGGCTCTAGGTGTCTGTGTTGATCCTGCCACTGGTACTCTAGTAGAGGAAGATGAAGGCATGGTGGTGGTGGTGGGTTGCCTTCGCACACGTGGACCACGAAGAGAGCCCGCTATGTTGGCTACTACATCATCATCATCTGACAGTGAGTGAAGGTTGTCTGCACTTGCAACACCTTGAGAAGAAGCTATGGCAGCTTGCATTGCTGCTTTTGCCTTCGCTTTTTGCATCTTTTTTTCTTCTGCAGCGGAAAGTATTGCATTCATTTGTCTTTTGATTTCCTCATTGGTGTTTATGCAAGCCTTAGCATCACGTCTAGGGATGCCTGCAAGGTGGTATTTGAGGCGATTGATGCCTCCACGGTAAATTTCTTTACATCTAATGCAATACACTGATCCAGGTTCTGGTCCTTCATATGCATATCTCCAAGCGGGATCTCTAGCTCCTTTTGGACGAGTGCCTACATATTCCCCACTCCCAGGCATGGATGGGGCTGAGGTAGGGGTAGAAGCGGATTCAGAAGCCATGATCAATTAACCTGTTACCTACACAGTACACACACAAAGTGAAATCACAACTTGTTAGTTTTTTGATAGAAATTTTAAAAACAAGCTAAATTAGATTAAATCAAAATTGAAAATTTCAAAATAGATTCTAAACTAATCTAAGATTCTAAATAGTAAACTAATTTAAGATTCTAAAGTCTAAACTCTAAACATTTTCAATTTTTCATCAAAAAAAATGGATTAAAAAAAGAAAATAATAAACTAGGGTTACAAAAAAATGTGAAAAAAATGTAAAAATCAGAAAACTACTTTAAATTAGTAACAAATTAAGCTAATATATAAATTTAAACATGTTTTCAACAAACAAGAAGAATCAAAATTACAAAAAATAACTAGAGTTTGAAGAAAATTTGAAAAAAATGAAAAAATCAGCAAAATATATAAAAAAATCATAAAAAAGTGTCACAAATTCTTGTTTTGTTGAATCTAAATCTTCTTTTAAACATATAAATGTATTTGAATTTGTTTTATAGTTCATTCATGATGTTTTTTAAACATACAATCAACAAAAAAGAAGAAAAAATGAAAAAAAAAAAAGAACAAGAAAAATTAGAAAACCTACCTGGAAATCCAATTTGCCTTCGAAATCTGATGAAAATCCCCTTCAAATCTCGTCTCCTCGATGCAAAATCACAGATAAATAGTGCAAAATGCTTTGGGCAAGGTTTTTTCTTTGCTAAGAGTGAAAACAAGTGACAAAATGAAATGACAATGACGTTTTGGCCGGCCGCGGACATAAGACACAGACCGCGTGGGTTTTTTTTAAAAACTCGCCGAGTTTTTGCAAAAACTTGCGAGTTTTTCCAAAAAGTACGGACTGTACCTTTTGCGAGTAAAACTCGTAAAAACTTGTTTCTGAAAAAAACTCGCGAGTTTTTGGTGAGTGAGCCAACTATGCATTGGACAACTTGTTTAGTATACAAGGACTACCACAAGCAAAGTTGGCATGCTATAGTTATTATACAAATAAATACGAGTTAAGTCATAGTTGGTAAGAAATGCCATTTTAATAATGCAAAAAATATATCAATCATGACCT
This sequence comes from Sequoiadendron giganteum, assembly GCA_007115665.2. Taxonomy (NCBI): domain Eukaryota; kingdom Viridiplantae; phylum Streptophyta; class Pinopsida; order Cupressales; family Cupressaceae; genus Sequoiadendron; species Sequoiadendron giganteum. Next base: position 579,117,455 of record CM021102.1, read on the forward strand.
ACATAAACAACTCATAGAACAATCCGATATGTTTGTATCCCAACTAAGGTCAAACTGGAACATAACCAATTATCTTTTTACTTAACAATTTCTCTTTGTTAATGAGTTTGACAACCATGTAGTATTGAAGGCTTCAAGAAGAATTTAATAATAAATACCTCACTTGAATATATACACCAGTCAAGCATGTCTTTATTAACTAATGCTCATATATATATATATAAAGAAATCATAATTCTTATTCAATTACCAATGCTCACAAAGGAGGTAGAGCACGAGCAGACCCCTTGGATGTCGGTGTCACTCAAACACAAGTAGATATCATGGTTGCATTATCATCCAAGACCTAATGCATGAATTGTGATGTTGGGGTGAGTGATGTAAGCTCCTCTAAGCCATAGATGTATATTTTTAAGTTTTGATATTTGTTTTGATGCCCATGGATTTCATAATCCATGAGATTTGTATACATTCAACAATATTTATAATTTTAAATTTATATATCTAACCATAGATTACATACTCTCCAAGTAGCCGAGTAATCTCCAAAAAATTTGCATGCCGAGTAATTTCTGCTTTTACTCTCCGGTAGTATGCAAATGGATTTTCTCCCGTCAAATTATTGAGTAATCACCAGTAGCTCGCAAAAAACCCACAAAATTGGCAAGTTTGTGTGTGTATATGCATACAAACTTGGTATCCTGTGTATATTTATAGTTATTTATGTGTGCATAGTGCAGTCCTGAGTATACACATACATAAATATCCACACACATTTGCGGAGTATTTCCCCGAGTCAAAATTTTTGGGCTTGCCGAGTACTCTCCGATTCCGAGTATGTAAACTATGTATCTAACAATGTTGTTTCCTTCAACCAAATTTTTTTTTATATACTCATGTGATCGATGTATACTTGTGTATATGGTCAAAGTGGCTTCTATTTAATTAGTTTATTGTGTCTTTAAATTTTATTTATTAAAGAGAACATGAAATAAGTTTTAAATCCTTAAAAATGTCTATATTTCATGGTTTTTTCAATTTCCAAGTCTTTGTTGAGTCTAGGCACCGAGTTCAAGTAAAAAATCAGCTTGTTGAGTCCAAGTATTGTAACTATAATCTGAACCAAAATCTTGTAGCCTTGGAGAGGAACAAATCTAGCCCATTAATGCTTAACTATTGGAGTCCTCCATACTATACATTTAAGCAAAGGCCTTAATGAATCCATTCACCTCTTCATCTTTATTAGAAATGAATCTGTTGTCCTTTCCACAAAAATAAACTAGATTCACTACATATATGACTGTTTAGAAGGATTTTTGACTTCTCCCACCTCTATTGATTGTTTGGTTGAATATGATTGTGATAGAATGCCAAGGTGAGGTCCTTATCACAAAAGATGGCCTTCATTTGGCCAAGCATGTTTTCAATGCACTTGTTTGCTCTCCACTAAGGTTGGGGACCATTAGAGCCTTAGTATTTAATGATGGGAAAAATATAGGATACAATAGATATAATCTATTTGTATCTTATAAAAAAAAAATCTTTGATTGCCACATCATTGACCCTCTTCCCATATTCCCTGACCTAGCTCACTCATGTGTTAGAATTATAAACTGGAGTATTATCTCTGTTAAAATGAATAAGGATGCACAATGGTTATCAATTGTTTTACTTTTGAGGAATTTCTTCTTTTAAAAGGGCTTAAATGATGGGAATGAGGTGTGGTAGCTACATATGAAAATCTACATCTCTCTAGCACTCATTATATCCTCTTTTACTCACTCAATTTCTTATTTTCCTTAAGTGTATTGTTTATTGTCTGTATACAACATGGGGTCTAGTAGATGTGCAGAAAAGAAGTGTCAACCAAATTTCTTGCTTCCTTGCTCACATGTTCCATATATAGTCCCTTTGTAACATTGGTAGGGCCAATCTCCTCAGTAGCGTCCCTAAAAATATAAAATTTAGATTCAATGCCCTTGTACGTTATCAAACAATGAATAGCCCTCAGAAAATAAGGGCCTTCTTTGCATGTGACTATACCAATGATGAGTGGTGGCTAATCTCCTTCCAACTATTTCTAATGATAGAGAACTCATGTATCAACCATGAAACCTTCATCCTTATGATCCACAAATTAAATTTCCTATAATTTCTTCTAAGATGGTGGTTGTGGAGTTGAGTAGATTTCTACCACCCTCGAACAAAAACGCTAAGGTGAAGATTGGTTTTGGGAGTGAAAGATCTTCCCTAGCCAATACAATATGCTTCATTCAGGATCAAAAAATGTGCTAAAAGGACACCCAACAATTTCCACACCATCATTCTCTTCTTCAATTGTTACTAACTTACTACCATATCTACTTCACTCAATTCCTCACTCACGAACCCCTTCACATTTTCTATAGGTAACATCATTAATATCATCTATCCAAATTTTAGAAAAATAATATATTACCTTTGTGATCTTTACTGTTGTAACTCCATCCTTCTCCAAGCCTTTAGGAAGACATATGCCAGTCGCAATCTCTTCCTTTTCATCATTTTCTTCTTTGTCCCTCTAGTATGAGGATATTTCCCTCTTCAGTGCCGTCAATATAACATCTTGTTGCCTCTTCTTTTATTCCTATGTTCGCAATAATATAGAATTCATCTTCCTCCTTCTCTATCTTCTTTATCATATTCTTAGGTTCATCCAACAATTCTTCTCCCAACAATATGTTTATCTCTCTCAATTCTTTCATCAACAAGGTATTTTTCCCATCACCAATTTTTTCATCAAATATAGGACCCTCAAAGTCCATTCTCCTAACCCTTTCTTTATCTGCCCAATTTTCTTCACTTCTCTACTGCTCCTCTGCAAGTCTATTCTCCTTTTTATTATCTTCCTTTATGAAGATCTCATCTTTCCTCGTCTACACATAATATGCTTCATTTCTTTCCTCTCCAATATCACGTTGCTCAAGTATTTCTTTTTCTCTTGCTCTCACTTTGCATTTCTTGCAACCAAATCAACATTAGCTAAAACATGGGTTTCAATCTGGCCGATTTCTTCTTCTCTTCTCTTCACTATCTCTTATCCATTCCTCCTTTCTTTATCTTCTTCCAAGAGGACTTCCTTCCTAGTAGGCTCCTCCATTTCATTATACTTGTTCTAGTCTTCTTCTTCAAGATAACAATCTATCCTTTCTTCATGCCTTTCAACATCATACCTTTCATTTTCTATCAAGCTACTTTGATTTAAATTTTTATTATGTTTTCTTTTGTCTGCAACCTTTCCTCTACTCTGAGTATTTTCTAATGCATCTATTCTTTCCTAGATTCTTTTCAACTGTTCAAAACTAACTTCTTCATACCTTCTTTCTTTTTGTTCTAAAAATAAGATCCTCACTAGTCTCTTCATGACCCTTCTTGTCTTTTTTTTTTTGAAGACATCTTCCTTCAATTTTGCAGTCTTTTGCAAATACTTTTTGAGACTCACATGTCCCCTTGTAGTTACAAGATTACGCTTGCAACAACCTTTTAACCTATGGGGTATAAACCGTTTGTAGTTACAGAGCTCTACCTACAACAAATCTCTCACAATATTTCAATAAAACTTCCTAAAAACATACATTTTCAATTTATTGTGCCTCTTCTATCCTTTTGTAATCTAAAGCAAACCTTCTCACAAACACGTTCAACCATTCAGGTACTCATCAACTTACAAACCTCTCTTTGTAGTTATAGGTCATATTTCTTATCTGCAACAAACTCACACACACCCTATCCTCTACCCAACAAAGACTTTGGAAGACACAAATTTCAACACTTCCTCTACCCACCTCTCAGTGGAAGAACTATGTGCATCTTCTACACAAACTTATCTCTATTGGAGGACAACCAACAATCTAACCTTCTCTATAGTTATAGGTCTCTTTTACACCTGCAACAAAACCCTCATTCACACACCTACCCTCTACTCAATAAAGATTCTAGAAGATGCACTTCTTAACACTTCCTCTACCCACTCTCTCTTAGTGGAGGAATTTGTGCACCTTCTACCCATCTTGTGTTTATCAAAGGATAGTCAACACAACTTTATGCATATTTTTCAACTTCTACTAGGTTATGCAATTCTTGCATCCTTCCGTTTTGCCTCAAGCTCAACTTAGCAGCATAATTCCAGAATCTCCTCAACACTCTTCCATTTCTTTGATACCACTTGGTTCAATCATGACTAGGGGGTCTTACCAATATGCCTAGTCATGTAGCCAAAAGCACCCAACTCCACATTTCCAAACACTATACTAAAAATTTCCTTTATTAAATAGTAATAAAATCATTACACTAGGTACAAACCTTTACAATGTCATTGCAAACCTTCAATGGCCTTCAATGCCCTTGGCTTTCAAGCCTTACAACATGCAACATTGACCCAAAAAACTTGCTCCAACTCCTGCTCGCTGAATTTTCTAACTCTTCCCCCACTCCCCCTCCCATGTGTCAAGCCTCCATTTGGCCTTAGGATCTACGTGTAGACGGTTAACACCATCACTTTGACGTTCTTTGGCAAAATTTTGCATTTTGGTAGTTGTTGCAAAAATCCAAGGGGTATAGGTATATATCCACACTTGACTAGAAATTTCCATAGTTTCTTAATCTTGTGGGAAAAATAACCCTAAAGGGAAAGTTGCAGAGATTTGTCGGGGTCTAAAATGTTGCGGGATTTTAAGGGGCCACATTGTGTGATTTTTTTTGCAACAACAAGTCAATGCAGAGAAATCATGCACAAAGGGAATTGTAAAGATTTAGGGGTGATGTGGATAATATCTACATTGCATGAAAAGTTTTGCAACACCAAAATATCCTAAAGCAGAGGAAAACTATGCAATTGCATAACTTTCACAATTTCGATCAAATATTCCTCAAATTATTAACATTACATCTCAGACACTCGAAAATCCCTTAATTGCATAACTTTCTCAATTTTAATTAAATCTTCCTCAAATTTGAAACATGACATCCTAGACACTAGGAAAATCTTGCAATTGCATAACTTCCTCTTTTTTGGTTGGATCCTTCCCAAATTTGAAATGTGACATCCTAGACACTAGGAAAATCATGCAATTGCATAACTTCCTCAATTTTTGTAAGATCTTCCTCAAATTTGAAACTTGACAGAAAATCCCACAGTTGCATAACTTATCAATTTTGCTTGAATCTTCCCCAACTTTGAAATGTAACATCTTAGACACTAGGAAAATCCCCCAACTGCGTAATTTCCTCAATCTTTCTTGGATCTTCCCCAAATTTGAAATGTGACATCCTAGATGCTAGAAAAGTTTTGCAATATCCATTTGTAGGCAAAAGTTTTGCAATTGCATAACTTACTCAATTTGGCTTGGATCTTCATAAAATTTGAAATATGAGTACCCAATTGGCCTCTTAACAAGATACATGAAGCAATCACTAGGCCATGAACCATCTACAATCCATCATAAATTTATCATCCATCCCTACAAGGAAAAACAAAGAAGAAAATAGCACAACTAACTAGGAAATCTTTTTGGTTGATGCAAGATTGTCTTTGCACCCTGGATGCTCTTGCATCAACATTTCTTATAGATATTTAATTGATATCATAGCTGGATTTGTAAAATAATATTACCCAAGCAAGTCCTCTAATATCGATTATTTATTTACTTTGCAAATCCTTTTGACAAATCTTTGTAATTTGTAATATTAAGGACACCTTTGAATGTTGAGTAAGTGGGGCTAATGCAACAAGTTTGTGGATTGTTGTAGACGTGAACAATACTATTTCAAGGGTTTTAGTGGTAAATTCCTTCATGTGGAGGTAGTCTATATTCTTTAATTATGGAGACTATGTAAGTTTTAGGTCCCAAATCCCTAAGGTTGGATAATCTCCCAAGTGCTAGGGGTGTCAAAATTGGGAAAAAAACCACAAAATCTATGTGGGCAACTAAGGACCAATTTCTGAGATGGTTAAGGCCTCTTCACTTTTGGCTCTATTGAAACTAAATAACTATCTCACTATAGACAATACTTGATGCACGGTGCACCCCTAATTCGGTTATCACTTCATGCCTAATGCTGGTTTGTAATACTTAGGGTTGAGCACCTCATAAAGCAAATAATCTGCCATATGAATGTCTATGAATCTATTTTATAATAATCCCTTGTGTTGGCATACATAGTTCAACATTGCAGAGAATAAAACTTCTTACACCACAAATTGAAACATGTTTAAATTATTTTATTTTTTGGGTGTGTTGAGATAATGGAGAGATAGGACCAGTAACAGATGGGTGCCTTTATCTGATTGGGCAATAGAGTTACAAAGTTTAAACAAAACATGTAATAATTGAAACCACTAGTGATACTTCAATGAATGTATCACAAAAGACCATTTCTTCCATAATGTACAAGCAAGTTAGGCTCTACACATACATTCAAAAAGACAACAAATGTTTACAAAATATTAAATGAGTATACTTAGTAATTCATGAATATACCCATGCATTTCCTTTATTATTCTAAGAGGATACTTGCAAAGCTTTGCAAGGATTTAATAGTCATTTGACTGGCCAACTAATAAAAACACGTCCAAAAATGAATGCCATACACTAGGAGACACTCAATCGAGGTCAATTTTTCCTTTAATCATTAACTCTTCAAAGGTTACAAACATTTATTACAAGTTTTGGATAAACCTAGGTTGTTATAGTATTAAAATGCTATACCCAAATCTAAAAAATTGTAAACCCTAGGGTCTTGCAATGTGAGTTTTTATCTCTGCTATGCTCCCATGTTTTTCCCATTTTCCGTCCCATCTTTTTGAATAATGCATTTATGGATAAAAATTCCCTTGCAAATAGTGACCAAAAGGAGAGGACACGAAAATATCCTTAAAAATGCAAATCCATCCACTAGTATGCTACACTAAATCCCCATACTTGTCGGGTATTGTTTCCTTGCAAATGGAACCAAAAATTGTGCTATAAAATGTGCCTAGATGCACCATGGGGAAAATATTAGTTTTTAATCTATATATATCCTTTATATTAATGGTGTAGTAGGGTGCGATTTTTCAACCAAGAAAGATCTTGCAAAAAATTCTAGAATAGTCATCGAACCTCATCAACTACATAAATTACATTATGTGCATCCTCTACCTTGTCCATCGCTAGTAACACATGCAAATCCATGCCTTAATGGTTAGTAGTTGTTTCAAGGTGGGAAAAAATCAATTGGTTTGTTGTAGGGCCTTATCAAGTCATTAATGGTGACTTGGGACGTGCAAGGAGGTAGGTGGGAGAAATAGCAAAAAATGCAAGGTTGCAGAGTTCGATTGTCGGGAATGACTCATATTTCACACGACTTTCAGGGAGTTGGGGATTAGGAGATGAGGATAACAAGGAACTGATCCCACTAAGGTATGTGGAATGGGGAAGTATGAACAAACAATCCCAAAAAATTGAGTGTCAGATTGTCAAGGATCAAGGGTGGGGCATACCTCATGATAGGTACTTGGGGAGAGGGAAGGCCAAAGGTTTGACTCTGAAGGATTACTTAGTGAACAGGTTTGGGTGCCAAAGTTTGCAGAGCTAGCATGATAGGAAAGGAAAGCTTGAAAATCCAACAAATACACTTTGGAAACTTTTGAATGGGAAGGGATCAGGATGTTGGGGATGACATGGAAAAGGTAATTGGGTAGATGGAAGTACACAAATTTGACTCTAAAATACTTAAGGAAGATTTGATTTGGGAGTTGGGAATTGAGGGAAGTCCAATGGTTTGAAACTTTGATCAAAAAGACTTTAGACAAATCTTAACAACAACAAATTGGGAGGTTGAGGTTGGGGGAAAATGTATGCTGAGAAGAGGAAACCTAATGGATTGACAAGGAAAAGGGACAAGGGTAGGGAATGGGGAGAGGGAATGTGGGGATGGATAATTCCAATAACTTGGCAAAGATAAAGGGAAAATTAGACTTGGGCAGAATAGCACGTCTAGAAGGGAAACTCGAAAAGTCCAACAATTTGCAAACACAGATAAATTTTAGCGTACAACCTTCACACTTAAACATTTCTTGGGACCTTTGCACCATCCAACATATTATTGGCATGTGGGGATGGGGGAGAACAACACATGCAAAATTTGACCCAAGGAAATCCATTAAGGACTTTCTTAGATCAGTTATCAATGATGGGTTAAACAAGGCCAAAAAGTATAATGGGGACATGACTCAGGTAAAGAGGACTCAATCAAAATGAGGTGCCAACTTCTTTGAAGCATTGTAAAACATGTACAATTGTGTATTAACAGCATGAGAAGTATAGCTCACTCTTACTAGGTTTTTCTACCCATTTTAGGGCTTCTCTATAGTAAACTTGTGTTGCATTTTTATGTGTGATGCAAGTTATATTCAACATTTGAGATGTTCTAAAATTTATTCCGTTATTCAATATTGCACATGTCATGGTGATTGGCAACCATTATAGGTGGTTAAATGCATGCAAAACTAGTATGAGAACATCCCACTTTAAAATCCTTTTATAATATACTAGAGTGCAGCATGGCTACCCCGAGTTTGTGGATCACTTTCACTGTTTATTTCTATTATTTCATTCTCCTCATCATTCATTAAATTCATCTTACGGTTTACCCTAGAACATAAAAAGAAAACAAAATGAACCCTAAAAAAATTTAAAAATATATATATTCAACTATCATAAACCCCCCAAAAATGATTTTGAGCACATTTCAAATGCACATACACAAAAGAAAATGATATCATAAATTATTATTTCAAGTGCACATAAAACTTAAACAAAATAAAGAGATATCATAAATATGATATGTTTAACACATTTAACCATTGAGCAATGAAATTTCATTGTTCATTTCTTTGATGTGTGTAAAAATTCAGGTCATGATCATTTAGATCTGTTTAAAAAATGCATTTTCTATTAACTAATGAATAATAATTTAAAAATGGAAATGACAAATTTGCAAAAGAAATGCAATTGTGGAGGCCTCCGTTTGGCTTGTGAATCCTGTTTTCTATCTTATATTTTCTTCCTCTTCTTCTATCTTGCTCTTTTTTGTTTTCAAAAATGAAATGAGATTAACAGGGTTGTATGTTGGTGGCCATGGTCAGACTCCTTATAGGTTAAGTTTTATGTTTTTTTAATTTTGTGCATTTTTACTAAAGTTTTTTTGAGTCCTAAGGCATAAGGGATAGGTAGCCATCTCTGGGATAATTGAGGTTTCTGTCCTTGGGATATCCTTGCATGCTTGGGATCTCTGCACTTCTGCAGAATGGGTTGGGAAAAGGGTGTTGTATTGGGGTGTTTAAGCATTATAAAATTTTGATGGGAGGGGGACAAAGGATGGTAGGAGACAGGCACAGGCAACAGCTAGATAATGTTCCCTCACCATCCACCCATCCCCAAGATGTCCCTGTGGAACTCTGATTATAACCTTTCTTTCCAATAAAGAGGTAATGTTGTTGATCTGTTTGTTGTCCAGGTATATTAATGACAACTATCTGACAGGTGGTGTTCCCTCACAGCTTGCCAATTTACAAAATCTTGAAATTGTGTAAGTATATAGCAAATACAGATTTCTGATCTTCAAGTGTCAAATAAACCCCATTTAATCTTTAATTCTTTTATATACTGTAAATAATATTATCTATAATTTCTAGGCACATGCAATTAGTGATAAGAACTATTACATATTTCCCCCTCTTATTTTTCCTCAATAAGATCAATTGTTTGTTCAGGTACTTGTCTCACAACAAAATTTCTGGGCCTATACCAGCAGAGCTTGCTTCTCTTCCTAGATTAACATACCTGTAAGTTCAATTGGTAAATTGGATCTATTTTACATAACATGGACAGATTGCTTTCATTGTTTTTCTTTAGTTTATAGTTGACGAATCTGTGCAACTTTATCTTAGTCCTATCAAGTTTTACAGAAACAACCACTCTCTTAATAGATTTAGTTGATGGTAACTGTGAAACCATATGTTATTATTTCTGTTAATTTTGGATTGTGCTTGCATCAATTTCCCTTGAATAACATAATGCTAATCTATTTAATTTTCCTTTTTCTAAAATATTTTTCTGATAGGTAATACTAGACAGAAAAGGTTGAGTATTTGGTTTATCTTCAACCTAAAATTGAACAGTTTGTTTATCCATTTCAGAAAATGTGTTTTATAATTTATTAGTGACATGGGATGCCAAATTTAGCCTTATAACATATAGAACAATATGTCTCCATTTTTACACTGCAGTATTAAAATGGTAGTTGTATTTATCTATCACCTATTTGATTTTTAGAGTTTTTTATTGTATGAAGTTTCACGAGCTCTATCTATTTCATTCAAGAGGAATTCTTAGACCCAGTTTCAAAAAATGAATTTGAGAACATGGTTTCTAGAAATGGACATGGCTAGGGCCAAATTTTGGTCAAGAACTTGAGGGAAAAGATGGAAAAGGTTGGAAACAATTAGTTTCCAAGTTGAAACTTAAATGGTTGAAGCTGATGGAAAAGTGAGGAAATTCTACAAAAATACTTAAATGCCATTGAAAAACTTGTAGACATTTCTCCGTGTTTCTAATTTAGGGTGATGTCTTGGGAATAATTTCCTTATTTTGGTGTATCCTAATGGAATGAAAATACATCCCCTACCCACCAAAAAGAGTCTCTCAACTGCATTGATATGAACAAAGCAGCCTCATATAAAAATATAACATTTGCTCCTTTGGTTTTGACATTACTTTATGTAATGTCCCCATTTTAGCCCTACGCTCTTCTTAAGGTTTTAGCCTATTTCCGGAAACTCATAGGCTAAGCAGAACTGAAAATTAGGGTTTCCTATTTTTTAGGAGGTTTCAGATGTAGTTTTGAGGGCTTGCATGCATGGGTTTTTGATGCATGTCTAGCAGAGTTTTCTGGGTTTTCAAAAAGCTTCAGAATGGTGTATCATGCATCTCCATTTGATAACTTTTTCAGGCACTTACTATTTATAGTAAGTCATGTTGGCTTCTCGAATTGTACTCAGAAGGCGTTTGGAAACACTTACTATTTATAGTAAGTCATGATTACTGCTCAGATGAAGTTTTGCAAACTTACTATTTATAGTAGTTACTATTTTTAATAATTCTATTTATAGTAGTATCGTTCTAGCAGCAGTTCAATCATTTGCAGTTCACATTTTGGGCAGTGTGGCTGTCTAGTTGGTTTTTTGAAGGGTTTTGAAGTTAACTTACTATTTTTGGCATTGGCTATTTTTAGTAAGTCTTTTTGTGGCAGTGGCACCATTAGCAGTCCTGCTCACGTCATCATTCCATTTTTGGCAGAATCAGTTTGAGTGTTGGCTTTGGTTTTGGCTTCTATCCCTCCTTGGACTGAGTCCCAGACTTAGTCAATTTTTATATCTTGCAGTTGTACCCCATGCCTAGGCTTGATGACTTTAAGTTGCTTTAAAGTTGGGGAAATAAAGGGGGTCAAACTTCTTAGGCAATTAATGTTTGTTTTAAATGTTTATTGTTACATTTTGGAAATGGACGCCTAAAGAAGAATGTTTTGATTTTTTAAATAAAGTAAATGCTAAAAGGTGGCATCCTTTGGAGGAATTGAATAGTTTCTTGTTGGGAGTTACAGTTTGCTTCATTTGCCAATTGAAGCTTATATATTGGTGCCTTGCTCCTTGTTTAGCATCTTGGAAAATTGAAAGTAAAGTTATGCTGCTGGTTTGAATCCAAAACCTAGCTAAGGGGAAGCTTAGCGAATTCAATCCATTCTTCGGGCTTGAAACTATGGCTTCCTAGGTGGATCATTGTGACTTTATTTCACCTTGAAATACAGATGGAGCTTCACATTGACAATATCAAACAGGTTGCTGATTTGCCATGGTTGAAGCTATTTTCTACTCATAGCTTCATCAATGATTTTGGTTTCATTCTGGGTATTGGCCCAAGCTGTTCTACTGTGGAGGGTGCCCCTTTCTACAAATTTGCAGATTTAATCATCAAGTTTCTGATTTTTAAGGGCAAGTCGACCTCCTTGAGGGGCCGTACCATTTGGTATTTGCATTGGAATTCGTGTTTGTTGTTTTCATCTGTTTCTAGCTCGAGTTTCCATTGGGAATTGGACGCCTTGCTTCCAATTGTTGATCGATTGTGGTTTGGAAGCATTCTGAGCTGATTCGGAGGAGTTTCGTCCATTTTGGTGGATTCATAACTTGCTGGTCTAATTTTCTGTACCTTCTGTTTCTGATCAGATTAGTTAAGTTTTATTATCATACTAATTTGAGCTTCAATTATTCATGTATTCTAGTTGTAAATGTTAGAGGAAGTGATACTCTAACCATTGCTTGTTTTAAAAGCTTATCTTTGACATATTGCAGCTGTTTGACAATTGTTTGTAAGCTGTTTAGTAGTACTAACAGCAATAGTTTACTTTGCTGCAATTTTTTCTATTGTATTCCCCCCACAAAGATAAGTGGTTGTGTGGATTGTATACCCCCCATAGTTTAAGTGGAAGTGTGGTTAATTGGCTGGCTTGCCGCCTTGAAATAATTGTAATAATCACACCCACTGAATAAGTGGAGAATTCCCACCGCTTGTGGATGCTTGCATCAGCAGAAGAAGTTTTATTTCAGTTTAATATCTAGCACTCCACCATATGTTAGCACCTCGCCTTGCAAAAGGATCTTGCGTGCACATTCTTGGTGTCGAGTTTAGCTCTTATTTTCAGTTGTTATCAAGTTATTAGAACCTAGGGATCCTCTGACCATATGCTCGCCCCTCCTCCTTAAGTGGTTTTAGGGCGCATTCTTGGTTAGAGTTGTTTCAGTTGTGTTTTGGTTTGGAGCTAATTCTTAACGGGTGCATGATTGCATTGATTGTGAACTGAAAACAAGGGAAAAAATTAAGGGGAACATTTCACTTTATGTACAGACCATAGTAGGATTTTTCTCTAAAGAGAGCCAATCAACTACATATTATTTTCAAAGGACAATTTACTTCCAAGTTCAAGATAGGGTGGAAAGATGATCTATAATCTCTACAAATGTTGGACTTTATTGCTATGAAACCACTTAACTATTGATTATGCTAATACACTTTCAGTAAAATCTAGAATGAAAGTATGCTCACAAACCACTGGTGAAAATGGAATGCAATATTTCTGCCCAGAAGATTTTACCAAATCTTGTAGTTTTCACAATTTTAATTATGCAGGCATTTCATCAAACAGTTTGCTTGCAACTGATTCTGAATGTATAATGCAATGTTTCTTGCCAGATATTTTTATATAATCAACTGCTAACTAATTTCCTCAATGTCCAGATTTCAATAACATTTTTTACTAAATTATTAAAATAAATAGGCACCATATATCATTTAACGAACATGTAAATTGTTTTTCTATATATATATATATTCAGGAATACATTCAATCAGACTGATAGCATAAATCAAATATTAACAATCATAAATTTATTGCTGACCTAGACCGAGCAGCAGCTTCCTTGTATAAAATAAGGCTTTAAAGCCTTTCAATATATGAATCGACTGTTCCTTGTTATCTTTGGTAGGTGTATGGCCTCCGTAAGAATTTAATAAAAAAATACGATTTTTAGTTCACTTCTTTCACTGCACACACAACACCATGATTTCTATTCTTCCCCCCATTTACACACATAGTACTTACAAATTTATTATTTGCTGGAAAATCCCAATACATTTGTACCTATTATTTTCAGAACTTGCAAAATTTGGGCAATAAACTCAATACTTTCTATTTTAGTGCAACTATGAATGTTGTCTAAATCCACCTCCAATTTGACTAATAAGAAATCACTTCAAAGACAAATACTCTTAGGGTTTTCCTCCTAGATTTTGAGTTGAACACGCAATCCAAAACTCACAATAAGAAAAAAAGAAAAATGACTAAAGATGTTCCTTTTCCCTTTTACAACTTTTATATCCCACCTATGAACTTTCAAGAATTTTTATTTTAAAATTGCATTAAGTGACCCTTTTAATTTTTAATTCACTTCGGGATCCTAAAAATCAATGTAATGCACAAGGTCATCTTTTAATTAAACCAAATTTGTCCAAAAAATAATAATGTAAGACAACTTAAATTTAATTAATTAAAATATTCTATCTCCAAGCCCCAAATTAGCCTATGGGAATGAAAATAGGCTAAGGGTCCTTGAACACCTAGGTCGAAATAGGGATATTACAGTTTTCCATACCCGAAATTGCTTGTCCTCAAGAAATGGTAGATTCAAGTGCTGAAGAATCTGCTCTCCTTCCTAAGTAGTGCCTTTTGGAGGCAAATCCTTTCATTGAACTATATACTCTTAAATGCACTTGGTTTTGAGTCTTCTTTCCCAAGTATCCCTGATAGCTTTTGGAACTCGGATCAATTTCCCTTCTTCATCCAATGGTGGTAACTTTGTAGAACGAATGATATGTTGCCCAAGAGCCTTCTTGATACATGAAACATGAAATACAATATGACTTTTATTGTTCTTTGGAAGCTCCATCTCATAAGAAACTTCTTGTAATGTCCACATTCTCAGAGTGATATCTTGGAGTTGAGAACTAGCTCATTCACCATTCCCGTGTGCTAGCCTTCCTGGTGAGGGAATGTTATTCTGGCCAAGAGAAATAGAATTTGATGTGGTTAAAAAAGAAGGGAATTACTTTGAGTGAAAAATAAAATATAATTCGTGCCCAAAAACTCCCGCTCTAATACCATGTTCAAACAAAATCGATGTTGTTCATTAAATAGAGGAGACAAATGCTCCTTAAATAGAATTACAAAGACGATGTTTCTAAAAGAAACAATCATTAATAAGAGACAAAGTTAGAAACAACTAGATGACCATTAACAACACAAATAGAAAGATATTATACTAATAACCCCTTGTGTGGAGTTACCTCCACTTGATGATGAGGGTAAATTGGTCCTCGAACCTGAAGCCATCCTCAATATGAGGGAGAAGCGGTTAAGAAAAAGAAGCATCCCAGAATTCTTGGTAAAATGGAAGGGACTACCCGAAGAAGATGCTACATGGGAAAGCAAGGAAATTCTCAATCACCCAAACCTCCAAGTTGCTTGAGGGCAATCAATTTAAGAGGGGAGGACTGTCATAACTCCCAAAAAAATGACACTTTAAAATGCATAAATATCATTTTATTCCATATATTTTGTACATATATATATATATATATCATACTTTTTATTTATCAAGAGCATACATTAAAGATTATATATTTAATGTTACTAAATATAAGTCAGATATAACATAAGTTTAACTAATCTTAAGACCTCTCAAATCGCACCTTTCACTAGATGTAATTCATCCAAAAGCTACGTCCCATTAAAAAGACACCCTCCTCTCCATAAAAATAGAAATGGGGGAGGTTTTAGATCAATGATGGAGAGAACAATCAGAAAATGGGAAAGGAAGGAGAATAGAGCATGGGTGATCATACAGCGAACCAAGGTGAATTTCCCTCACGTAGCTTTAATATTCAATTTCTCTTAAATTTGACGTAATGATACTTGCAGAAATTTTGTTTGATCAATGCCACTTTGAACTTTATGGTTCCCTTCTCCTAATAGGACGAGTGTCTTCCGAGGTGTTGCCATAAGTGGAGAAAGCAGGTACTAAGCTGTTGGGAAAGGAGGATTATGGTGAACAACCTCTCGAGCTTGGCATGAGGGCTTCAGGGTGGATCCACCTATGGCACTCTTATGTTTGCCAAATTGCATTTATGATTGTGTCTAATTTGGATACTAGATATTAAAGTTAACATATAGATATGTGGACATGTGTGCATATGCTGAATGCAGGTATTAATTCAAGGTTACCCTATTGCAGAATGCAATCGAGTGGGCAGGTAAGGGACATTACAAGCAAAGCCTGAATTCTTGGAGGATAAGAGCGCTTCTCCTCTTCTGTAACTGTGGGCATAACTACACACTCTACTACCCACTCCACTTGATCATGCCTAAAAAGCCTCTCCATGCGTTTGAAAGAAACTACTTGAGGCCCTCCATTGGATATCCCTCTAAAGACCACATTCCTACCCTCTAATTTGAACTTCAATTCCATGGTTTGAAAATTAAGTGTGATCTCATCAAGGGAATGTAGCCATTAAATACACATCACTTCATCTATGTCCCCAATGCTAACCACATAGAAGTAATCCTTGACTTCATAATTACCCAACTAAAGGTTGAATTGAGGAATCATCCTAGTGCAGGTAATGGTAAACCCATTTGCAGCCATCACTTTGAAGCCATCAACTTCCTGTGTCTAAAGACTCTTGTATGGTACAAGTCCCTCATCTATGAAATTATGCATAGCCCCTAGGTCTATCAAAGCAACCAAACGCTTCCCATTAAGAACTCCCCGAATGCGCAAGGACTCATTCTTCTGGAAGCTATAAAGTTGGGAAAGCTTCCCCTCTTTTGCCTCTTCTTTTTTGGACTCCTCAGAAGACTCTTCTTCCTCTTTCTCCTCTGAATCAGATTGTTGGTCTGATTTTTTTGATGAAGACTCCTCTGCTGAATAGTACTCAATCCTATTTACTTTTCCCATAGTAGCACATTTATGTCCTGGGTTCCAAGGCTCATTGCATTGAAAACATATATTCTTCCTCCTCAAGTCATTTAAAGTGTCACCATCAAGTCTTGTGACTGATTTCTTTTGCTGATTGGTGCCCTTTGTGAATGGTCTTTTGTCTTTCTTGTGTAAAAAATAGTTTGGACTGAAATTCATATTTAGGGGCAGCTCACTCTATACTCCTTGCTTTCTTCATGGCTTCTTGCAAGGTTGGAGGGTCAAATGCCTTGATCCACCCCTTAAATGGCTCCATAAGTCCCTCACTAAATAAAACCACCAATCTCCTCTGTGTAATCCCTGTGACCATCATTGAGAGCCTTTGAAACTCTGCTACGTAAAATTTTATTGTGCCATATTGCTTCAACTAGGCCAACTCTCTGAAATGTAACTCAGGATCCTTTTTGTGAAACATCTTGATGATCTTAGTGGTAAACTCATCATATGAAGTGATAGACCTGTGACCCAAAGTATTAAGGCCATAGTACCACCACTCGAGTGCTCAACTAGATCAAGGTGTAGAGTGGAAAACTTAATTGCCTCCTCCATCATAGGTCTAAGGGCTAGGTAGTTGTCCAACTTTTGTACCCATTCCCTGGCTATACACTTATCACTACCATCATAATGAGCAAGTGTTACCTTGCCCAATGCTTGTTGTAAGTCCCTCTGAACTGCTGGTCCTCTATGATCAGCTCTACCACAACCCCTTTTCATTTTCTAATCCATGAACTCATTGAAAGATAATTGTTCCTTTAGAGCCTCTAGAAGAGTGTCATATTCAACGTATGCATTACTTAACTCATCCACCAAAGGTAAGGGAGTGTCATAACCATTCCGTGGTGTCTCCTTTGGAATGAAAGAAGGCTGGAAAGGTCTAGAACAGGTGTTTGACCCTATTGTTCTATGTTCTCCACCATTACCCCCTTGCTCATATGTGGAGTTGTTGTCCCCATTATGTGTTGGGTTGCCTTGTGTGTTGTTATGTGAGTTGTTTACTGTCAAATTTTTCCCAATCTTCCCTAGCAACTGAAACATCATATCCATCATTGTATCAAACTTCCTCTTCATTCTTGCACTGGGACTATCTGAACCAACTCTGCTCTTGCCTCTTTCATACATGTGCCTTGGAGAATTCTCTCCTTCACCTAGAGGGTCCTGATGCATCTCAATACCCCTTGGAATTGTCTTACTTTGTGTATCCTGTGAAGATTCCCAATATGCCTTGAGAACACCTAAAGTGATGGAAATATAAATATTAATTTAATCACCCTTAGAACTCACCAACACCAACAAAGGAAATATATCACTGCTAGAGAAATAGAGGCCGAGACCAACTGCTAAAAATAACACTTACTAAAAATAGTAAGTCAAACATCAAACTAGCACAATATGAGATGCATTGAAACTTACTATAAATAGTAAGTGTTAAAAATGGCCACTGCTATAAATAGTAACCCCTACTAGAAAAATACTAAAAACCACCACAAAGCCTAACACAGGCTCTAAGTCCCCTAACCAACTCCACTTAGCCTATGAGAACCTTGGAATAGGCTAATGGAACTCCCAAACTGATCAAGTGCAAGAAAGGGACATTACATTCTCTTCTTTTGGAGAGTTGTTTCCAGTTTCCCAATGGTATGTGACTCTTGACTATACAGGGAGAGGATACAAACCCTTTAGTATCTATTCTATTTTCTTATAGACTTGATTTCTATTTCCTGCACTTTACTTCTCATCAAGTTTGTATGCTTTTTTCGCAAGAATGTGTTTCCAACTCATTGGTTTGAAGTTTTGAACTCTTCTGGCTTGAGGTTAAAATTTTATGGCATGGTTTTAAATTGCCTCATTAATTTGCATTCAAAACATGTGCAAACCCATACCTATTGGAGTTTATGGGTGCAGTCATAGGCGCTATTTCAAATTGGATTTACATTAGGTGTTGAACTAGTAATAAAGAAAATATGGCATCTATAAGAAATAGATACATTAATTAAAAGTAGAAAGATTTGGAATGTGTATATTTGAACTCGCTACATTAGAGACTGTTAAACTGAAATATTTATGACAATGTAAATTGATCTCATATTGGTGTTTCAGTTATTAGAATATAGAATGATTATAGTGAAATGTCCTGACTTCAGCATAGGGATAGGGTATACTTTATGCTACCATGTTTAAAACTCTTAATATCTTTGACTGCAAGCTTCAATATCCAGGTTTATGTGCCCCATAATTTAAGTGTAAAAGCTCTTATAGCAGCTTTAGAAAATTTTACCTGGTACAAGGGAGAAATATGAGACGATTGTTGCTCAGCATAAAACAATCTATAAGAACAACTATACAGATATAGTAAACAACATTCTTCTCATTAGAAAAATAAATCAAAGAGAAAAGAAAGAGTTTCTCTGATAGGAGAAATAAACTGATCGTAAACATTTTCCATATTTGAAAGGTTTGGTTATATTTACAATGTTTCTTTCTTAATTAGGAATTTTATATGCCAAAATGGTGTCTAGTTATGAAGATATTTGCTGATTTACATATTATTGCGGTGTGATGACCTCAGTATTGGATTATTCCTCACTTGGTTAGAACTACTATGTTTAAGTTACCAATAGCATTGCCATATATCAATCTATAAAATAATTTATCACGAAAATTTATTCTGTACAAACAAAGGTTTTTTTCGATAAGTAAACAATGTACATTCTTCCAAAAGACACCTGATTATGTTGTAGTTTGTCATTGCTGTGGAGATGTAGTCTTATTACAACTTTAGGTTCTGTAAAGATAATTTTTTCTTATGTAATTAGGATTGTAAACCATCTGATCAGTGTGCAAATATTCTATTTAAATATTTAATGAGCTGAAAATTCATATCCACTGATGATTGGTGAAGATCCAAGATAATAATGTAAAATGGTAATTGTTTCTTTTCTATTCATCCCATTCTATTGGAACTAACACTATTATTAATTGGCAGGTTTTTAGATCATAATTCATTTTCAGGAAGAATTCCTGATGCTTTTTATCAACATCCACGTTTGAAAGAAATGTAATCATCTCTTCCCTTCCCCCAACTATCTCTTGCTCACTTTATGATACCCCATACATACACTACAAAATAGTTTCTTCTTCAATTGAAATTCCAAGACAAAAATCTAATTTTTTTGGTATTAAGTATTTCATATTAAGGATCGTAGGAACTGTTCGTATTATACAAGTAGTGAATATTCTTTATGTTGTTGAATATATGAAATAGGTTTAGATGCATCTCTAGATAAAGGTATATATATTTCAGTATGTTGGATGCCAAAGTATGATGTAAAAGACTAATATTTTAAATCAAAATTGTGTTATATATCCAGGTATATCAAAGGAAATCAATTTCGCTCAGGCGCCAAACCAATTGGAATTCACAGAACAATGGAGGTGTCTGACACAGAATTTCTTTTCTAGGTGTTTTTACTTTACTCAAAAATCTTCCATTAATGTTTACTATGATATTTCTGCTTTTAGTTGGGAAGTATTGAAATTAAAGAATTTGCTTTTTTATTTATTTCTATGTTGTCTTTAGGTGTAAAGAAATAACAATACAAATCACACTCAATCTGATACCAGGGCTTAAATCCCGGCCTGAATCGACATGAGCTGACATATCATCCAGACCCCTTATGGTAGGCCCCAAAACAAAATTTACTCAGTGCAGTATACAACATGCTGTCCAGAAAATCCACAATGACACTAGCAATATATCATTAGATTAACACTAGTATAATCACCAAAACTAAAACCAATATCAAAACAATAGAGACAAACACCCATGAGGGGTGCTACCCCTCAATCCCATTGGGGTCTCCACTCTTAGATCCCCATTAGTTAGTGGGATCTTTTTTCACATAAGAAACTTGATTACAATAAGGGGGTGACAAGGAATTGAGATATAACTCTTGAGTGTGCTATAATTAGATATCATTATCACACAACTTGCTAAAAATCTCTTTAGATGAGGCAACTTCTGTAGATTACATGGCTAGTGGAAGTGGATATTATAATTCATTTAGAGGTTGAGCTTTTGTTTTGTTCTATGATATGTATTAAACTCTGCTTTTGATTTATATATGATGGAAATTAGCAATATGTTCTATAAATTCAGTAATATGTCTGTTTTTGAAGAATATTTTTAAAAAATTATGTATTTTCAAATGTTTAGTAAATTTGCTGAGTTATAGCCTAGTTTTTCCCTATGTTTTAAAAAATTTGGTCCTACCAAGTAATTGTTGAGTCCAAGGTTTTCAACTATACCTCTAACTATCACAAGCCAAGACCACAATAAATTTTTTCACATGATGTACAAGAATGGTTTGAGGGATCTATTGTGCAATTTGATGGGATGGATTACACAACTAGATGGGGTAGATTACATAACTTCATGGTATGGAATGTGGATTATGCAACTTTATTTAACTAGTTGTTTAACATAACCCAACATGGTCTTTTATAGAATTCAATAGGTCTTTTCCACAATCCAAAAGGACCGTCATTAATCCAAGTTAGAGGATACCTATTTTTCCATAATCCAAAAGGATCATCATTAATCCAAGTTAGAGGATACCTATTCTTGATAAGTGCTTTATAATCAATACAAATCTTTAGATGCCATATTTTGTAGGAGCTACAATTGTATGTAGACAACTAAATTTGATATGTATTTAATGAATACGAGATAATAGTGTATCATGATTATATCTTACTCAATGATTTGCATAGACTATGAGCTCATTTTTCATCGAGTATGGCAGTTGTTCTCAACCGTTTTCTTATTGATAGAGAATGGTGTCTATGTAAGTCGGAGATATTGGACTAGGGATGGATTTCCATTAGTGCTCATCACATCCAAACATATATGGAAAATATTGCATTTCTTCATATTATGTCCCCAATAATTTTGTATTCATTCTATGAAATTATTTTCATTCAATTGTTTTTGCATTTATTCTATTGTTTGTAATATCACTATCTACATTTCTAGTGATACCATGTCAAATCCTACATGCTTTTCTTGTAAACCACTAGTCACTATTTAATTGAATAGTAGGCATTTGATCATATAAATTGACTCTACACTCATTATTGCTAATAAAAAATAAATAAAAGAACAATCTCAAGCATTCTATGAGAGTAGATCTCTACTCCACAAAATATATTGGGATGTATTGTAATGTCACCATTTTAGCCATACGCTATTCTGTGTCTGATAGCCTATTTCTGGAAGCTCGTAGGCTAGTCTAAAGCTGAAATTAGGGTTTCCACTTTTAGAGGAGGTCTTGATGGCTTGCATGCAAGAATCTCTAATGCATGTTGGTGGAACTTTCTAGGTTTTTGAAGAGCTTCAGGATGAGGTAACATGCATGACAAGATAATGACTTGCTTTCCTTGGCAGTTTTGGAGGCTTGCATGTTGGTGTTTTGCAGTTTGGATTCTGGATTCTGTAATGTCCCTTACCCGACTTTGCCCTAGAATTCGCTTGTTGATCAGGTTTAAGGTTTCTTCTTTTTTTCAAATGAATGTTCTCTTTGACTAAGTAATCTTGGATTGAAGTCTGCATTTAATATTTCCACATGTACATATATCTGTTAGCATTAATATCTAGATAATTAAATATAACTATAATCACAAATCAATAATAAAGACATATGAGGAGTGGCATGGGTAGAGCCGCCCAAAGCTATCCATCGAAGCCCAAGAGCACAAGCGTCCTATCAGGACAACCCACCCCTTGGCCTCGAGCAGCATGAACATTTCGAAGTGGCGTGCTTAGAGGAAACACTTGTACTTGCTTTCTCTACCTGTGCCATCACCTCGGAAGACACTCAACCTACTGGGGGAAGCCAACGGAGCTTATAAGTGGTTCCGAGCCTACCACCCCTCCATGGCCGCAACGGATTGTTAAGTGGGACCCCCACCCCTCCATGGCCGCAGCGGATTGTTAAGTGGGGTTTTTAGGCACCACTTTTCTCAGGCCCTTCCTCCCTAGTAGGCTTGCAAACACTCAGAAGACAATCTTTTAGCAATCAAATAAATTTGCATTTATTACTAATTCTTTAAGTAATATCAACATCATTATCATCATGATAATACTAAAGAAAGCATTACACCAATAATCAAATTAGCAATATCTATTTCTTATATTCAAAATATGCTAAATATTATTGCTAAGTGAGTACATCACCTGATCTGTTGTGTCTTCCCATGACTTTTTATTCCTTAATCGCCTTCCTTCAATCTTACATTTGATTGATCATATAAATAAATATTAATCTATTCATTTTTATATTAAGATCGTAATTACTTATAAGGTTCAATAATTGTTGCAAGCATCATTATTGCAATGATCACATATATATATATGATTATTTCTAATTAATTTCAATATTTCCATAATCATTATATGAATATATATATATTACTTCCCAAATATATTCTTGGCAAAAACACTCAATCAAATATATCTCTCATAATTTATCTCATTCCCAATCTGCTGCTTTTTGAAGATTTCTAATTGATTTTTCCTATATATATTTCTCTTTTCCCTCTTTTCTTTTTACCTTCAATAACCAACCCCTTATATATCCTCATATCTTAATGAGGCACACCTTTTTGAATGAACATGTCCTTTAAAACTAATCACTGCTTCATATATTTAATTTATGTCCTTTCAAACATATTAATCATTGCTTTATTATTGCTGCTCCTTCACATCCTACGATCCTATGATATAGTTGCTGCCTTAGTTTATTAACATTGCTGTCTTTTAATAAGGATTGCTGGAGTATAAATTTAAATATTTATTGTTTTATATATATATTTTCTTTAACATTATTTTATGAATATTATGATATTCATAAATATTAATTATTCCATTTTATATGATAGTTATATTAATATATATTGTGTGTTTCTCATTAATATTATTTAATTTTTTTGTATTGTAATATTATTTTTATAATTACAATATTATCTTTTTATAAAGTTTAATATCTATATTTTGGTATTCACAATATTATATTTATATTTATAATTATAACATTATCTTTCATAATAAGAGTATTAACTTGTTAATGTTTTATTATGTATTTTGTTCATCTTGTTTTTTAATGCTTTATATTTCAGTGCTATAATTTCGGGGACATGACAAACAATTGAAACAAATGACTTTTCCAAACTTACAATTTTTAGTAAGTTACGACAGCTATCCAATTTGTGATCAAAATGAGTTTAGAACAACTTACTATTTTTAGTAGTATGCTACTTTTAGTAAGTACTATTTTTCGCAGTGCTATTTTTAGCAGCAGTTCAATAGTTCAATGCAACAGCTATTTGTGGTAGGTCAGCTTGAGTAGTTGGTCATTCCAACATTCTTAGAGTTACTTTTGGCAGGTCAGGGTTTGAGATAGGCGCTTCCTTTGATGAGGTAAAATATTTTGATAAAGTGAAATTTTTGTTAAGGCATGGTGAACGACGAGCTTGGAGGGATAAGTGATTTTAATTAAAAAGGCAAATTTTATATGATATTTCACTTTATTATTCTGGATGCCTTATTCAGGAGTTATGTTATTTCATAAAGTATTTCCCTTTAATACTTTTGGGACGCCAATATTATAATTTATTTGTAATTTTGATAAAGTATAATGCTCTATTAAGATGGATGACTTGGAGACAGGATGTAATGAAATGCAAATTACTGAATTTTGTGAAGTGAATGTGCATTTGAGTTAGGCGTCCATTTTGGAGGGAGTTTGATATTGAATTTGGAGACAAAAGGCTATAAATAAGAGTGTTGGGCTTTTGTTTATCATCCATTGCTTATCATAACAAAATACTACTGAAATTGTTTCAAGCTTTGGCTTCGAGGAATGCATACCTCCTAGTTCCTTCCTTCCAGTCTTCATGCTTGAGAGATAGTACCTAGCTAGATATGAGACTGCTTCTCATTCAGAGACAGTAGATTGAGCATTATTGATGAAGTTTTGATGATTTTGTTGTTTTTCAGGTTGCTAGTTTATGTTTGGCTGAATAGGATTTTCGATCATAGATCTTTGTGTGAATTTTTATGCATTCTGGGTACTTCCTCATTCAATTCCTATGCTCAAGGCATCCCATCTTGCACATTTCCAGATTTTACTGTGAAGTCATTATTTTCCTAGAGAGGTCGCCCTTCCTCCTTGGGTTATACCTTTTCTTCTTGCATGGCATTGGGATTCATGCCCTTCTTAGGTGGTTGTTTTGACATTGTCTATCCCTTGTTTGCTGGTCACCCTGTCATTAGGGAGTTGTTGCTTCAGTTTGGAGTGCATTGAATGAGTTTGGTGAGAAAAATAAGCATTTTAGTGACTGTGTGCTTGCTAGTCTGAGTTTTGGTACTTGCTGGTTTGTCATATCAGATTTCAATAGTTGGAGTATTTGGGTCTATTTTTCATAGTTGGGTGTCTGTTGGAGTTGGAGAGACATTTTATATCACTTGCAGCACTTGGGACATCTTTTATACTTGGCTCTTGTAGATTCTATTTCACATTGTAATGTTGATTGAGTAGTACTGATCAACTCTTTAATATTTCTGTAGTTATCTATTGTATTCCCAATTAGTGGAAGAAGGCTGGCTTGTCGCCTTATTTACTTTCCGCATAAGCATCTTTCATTCCCACCATTTGGTGGAAGAGACAGGCCTTGCCATCTTTACTTTTTGTATTGCATTCTTATTTGTTGTCATGTCCCCAAAATCGTGACATTTAAATAACGAAAAACATACTTGAGAGTTATTAACCATTTGAGTATATCATAATTATAATTGTTGAAGACACTATTATAATTATAAATGTTACCAATGATGTTATAAATGTAAAAATAATATTATAATCATTATAATGTAATTAGTGCTAAAGTATATAAAACTAATGTAAAACACAAATATAAATAATATTATAATGATTAATTATAATAAAAAATAAAAATAAATAAATACTAAAAATATATATATATATATATAAATATATAAATATAAGAACAATAAAATCAATCTATATGAGACTAAAAGAAGAAGCATACATATTAATGTAAAATATTAAATATAAAATTACAAATATTGATCGATCATTTTAACTTACATAATTATAAATATAAATTAAAATATCATGATAACCATATCATAGTTACAAATGTTATTAGAAATGCTATGCTATTAACATAATAAAGAATCGAACCTTCCTAACCATTCCTAACAACAGCGATTATGAAGTGAAACTAGCATCGAACCTTTCTAAACTACAACGAACAAAAGGCAGCGATCTTCCAAAACGCACGACCCTCCAATCACATCTCTTCTCCTTATCATATGAAGACATAAGGTGAGAGCATATGAAGAGGAAAGGAAGAATCGGGAGGAAGGAAGAAGAATATGGGAATATATTCTATGCACAAAAAGAAACCAAACCATTTCAAATAAGGCATATTCTGATCTTGATCGAGCATAGAGGTGACGGGGCTCCAAGAGTCAATGAAAGATTACATATATCCACGAAATCCTCACAAGCATCGGCTCACTCCTGGGACTTGTCTCCCAGTTCAAGGACTTCCAAATGATCGAGGGTCTTCACTAACAAGATAATTAAATGGCTTGTACAAAATCTCCACTAAATCACGATATTCTTCTCCCGACGCTTGGGAAAGGTGGTCATGTTAGCTTTACCTCAAAAGACAAATATCATCTAAGAAAAGTTACTGGAGTAAGTAATATTCGATGATCACTCAGCCATGAATATCATTTAGTTAACTACTATCAAGGTACATGCCATATTATCATGGGATCATAAACAAATTACACTAAGCGTTTGAAGAAGCACAATTTATCTAAGGCAACGAATGGAGTAAGACTAGTTTAATCTATAGTGATTACTCTTGGACTAATAGTCGTGTCCCCCCCTTAGAATACAACTGACATCCAAGATGCACCTATTCTATATCGAACACAAAGGTATAAGTAATAATGGAATAAAAAGCAAAAGGAAGGGACTCACATGGGATAGGAAGGGGATAAAACAATTTGATCATCATAACTCCGGGAGGCCTAAATGGTATCATCTGAAGATAAATATATTGAGCCCATCTTTCATCATTGGATACACTGAGGGAGGAAGATATTCGCCACTCAGCCCCAATAGTTGGAAGTCAACAGAAGACAAAGTGGTAAAGCCATCGATAGAGATAAATCTTAGCTTCATCTACAGGTAAGGACGTCTTCGGTAAGAAGAACAAATCTGGGCTGTATAAGAAT
This sequence comes from Sequoiadendron giganteum, assembly GCA_007115665.2. Lineage (NCBI taxonomy): Eukaryota > Viridiplantae > Streptophyta > Pinopsida > Cupressales > Cupressaceae > Sequoiadendron > Sequoiadendron giganteum. Next base: position 579,144,451 of record CM021102.1, read on the forward strand.
AAATCGATAAATCTATCAAATATCTTATGAAGTCTTCTATATAAATTAGGTTAATATACAAAATATTGGTTGTTATTCTTAGACACAATAATATTGCTTGCAGCAATTATTGTGTCTCAACAAACGATTATGGATTTTACCTTGAAAGATAGACCTCGACCGAAAACTCTGTCGTAACGCTTGATGAGGATAGGGAGTGTGTGGAAGGGAAAGGCGGGTAAATCCACCCAATGTTGGATGAAGCCCAAGACGGGTAACTAATCCTTGAGGGTGTCCAACTCGAGATGGTGCACGCACCCTTGGCACAGTAAATATACCATCCCACAAGATTAGGCAGAGAAATAGGGCAGAGGTCTATTCCGTTCGGAAGTGAGCAATCTTTCATGTTCAAAACAGTAATACCCTAGTTGACAACATAGTTATTTGTCTCCTTAAATTATGTAAATTGAAAGAACTAAACATTGAATTATGTGTTTTACATGAAATAGGATTTAAACCAATTTTCTTGAGTTAAATTATGTTTGTATAAAATTCATTATAGGTCTTAATATGGTTCTTATTCTTTCCTAGAATTATTAAACTAGGGGACATTACATTTGCTGATCGACTAAGCCGTCACCCTACTCCCACTGAATAAGTGGTCAAGTTGCATGCTTTGTAATTCCAGCATTCAGTTTTCAATCTAACAATCCCCAGTGCCATATGCTCACACCTCGCCTGTCATTGGGATCTTGGTGTAGGGTTACATTTCAGTGTTGGTTTGGTTTTGCTAACGCTGACGGGTGATTATTGTTGTTAAAAGTGAAAAAATTGTAAGGGTGTAATGTCCCCTTCTAGTTGACATTGACATATCAGCAGGATTAGCCTATTACGGGCTCTCGTAGGCTAATGAGGCATGGAGAGAGAGTCTTATGGCAGACCTTTGGTGATTATTTGGCTCAGTATTTGATTGGATTGAGGTTTTTCATTAGATATCATTGTCATTTCTATTTATGGAAATCTTATGTTATAATTTGTTGTTGAGATGCACTTTATTGTTTTATTATATTTTCTTATATCATAAAGTGCAAGTAATTAAAAATTATATCGGCGATCTTCTAGAAGATGAAATATAATATTATTTTATTTGGGCCAACCTCTTGAGGAAATGCATAAAAGGACATTGGGGGTTCATTCCTCACCATCCAGATTTGTTGTTGTTGTTGATGATTTCTTCTTGAGTATTTGTGGAGCTAAGTGGTTTGCAGATAATCAAATGGTCTTTGGGAACAAAAAAATCCCATTGATAGCATAACTGAGGGAGTGAAAGATCTCTTGAAGGGTTCCATTTCGGAGGTGGTATTTTAGTCATCTCATTTGGAGCAAAATTTGTGGCCTTTGGCCAATTTTGGAGAATTGATTGGGTGAATTTGTGGAGTTTGCGTTGGAGATCATTGCTACATGTTTTGGCATCGATTCACTACACTTATCACAGCCTTGGAGAGGAGGTTTTAATTGTTGAAGAAGTCTGATCATAAAATCACAGTTTTCAGTCATAGCTGGGATGCCATTTGAGGCTCGATTTTGCTTGTGGAGCCACATATGTGCATCGATTCTTCTCAAGGCTTGGTGCGCCACTTAATTGGAGCATGGTGACAATGTTTGGTGCTTAAGACAGTTGTTATATGTTGCACATTATTTTATTCTTCATATCAGACCAGAACAGGGGCGATTTTGGAAAGAGCTTGGTTTTGGCACATTGAAGCAGCCATTCGATTGGGAATTGATTGCTATTTCATCTCCAACAAAGGGCAACTTCATTCCAAACAGGTTCCCTTCATATTTATCGTTCAATAAGCATTGCAATTTGTGGGATGTTAGTTTCAGCTGTAGATGCATTTTCATGTCAGCCATTGAATAATTTGTAAGTGCCAAGAGTCTTGGCCATTCTATATGAGTATTGTAATAATCCTTCATTTGGCAATCAAGGAGAAATAAGCAGTTGCATAATCATTGTTTCCTTTAGGCAATTCAAGGCAATTTGTACTTAGTTAAGTTTGCATGCCAACTATTTGACATTATGTCCATTGGCTGTAGGTGATCTATTTGCTTTCTAAATTCATCTATTTGCATAGAAAAGCACAAAAATAAGTCATTCTTGCATCTAGGGCTTAGCATTGTTATTATTGCATTGTTTTACAAGCATTTGAAGCTTTATTTCTTCATCATTCAAGCAAACCATCAAACTGAAACACAGACTCAACAAGAAGCACTTTGCATACAAAGTGTTTGACAAAATTTCAAATCAGCAAATTGCACACTTTAAGACCAGATTGAGTAAAGTTCATTACAAAGGGGATCATTTCAGTGGTATCAGAGCCAAGATCATGCCATTCTGTGAAAAAGATAGAGTTCAGTTGACAGATGAGTGACACAAAAATCAAATTCTACACCTGAGGTCAGAATTGAGTTCAGTTTCAGCTTTCAGGAGTTCTGAAGATGTTGCATTTTCTGTTCTGGAACCATGAGAAGTCAAATTTTATTATGGTTTTTGAAGAAGAAAGGAGTTTGGCAAGATCACTTTTCATTGTCGATACAAGGCTCAGTGAAGAATGTTAGTCAAGGGGTGAAGAAGTGAGTTTACTATCAGAGTTGGAATGTTGTTTGAGCCAATGTAATGTCCCCATTTTCGCGAGCATCAGTTTGCTGAGGTTTAGCCTATTCCTGGCCCTCGTAGGCTGACAATTATGGATAGAGGGTCCTTTGTGGCAGTTACCCGATGGTTGGAGACAATACTTCACTTTTTGATTAAGGTTTGGGCCTTTGCAGAGGCTTACAAAGTGATATTCAGGCACTTACTATTTATAGTAAGTCAGGCCAACAAGGGTTACTATTTTTAGCAAGGCACCTGGTCACATGGTAGATGGAAGTCACGACCTCCAATTCAAACGGTTTGGAAAAATAATGAGTATTTAAAGAGATATTAATATTTTAATGGCCATTAATGATAATTATTTATTAAAGTTAAAATATAAAGTTATAACTTAAATTTATATTAAAGTTGGGGCCATTTAAGGGTCATGTATTATTAATACTCATTATGAAAGGAGGATAAAAGAATTAATGTTATTTCCTAAGTTATGAAGTTAAAAATTAGATAACATTTAAATGTTATTTAAAAGCACAAGCAGGTCGACCTAATTGAGGAGTATTATTAAAGGCAATGAAGGCAAATGGAATTCATTATGTGAAATGATTATTCAACTTTGTCTTTTTGTGAGAGCTTTGGGATTTGTGAGAAACCAAGGGTTTCTGTCAAGTTTCAGCAATCTACAGGTTGTGGAGAACATCAACTCTTCATAGACCAGCATTCTGAAGTTGTGAGAGATCAGCTAAAGTTTGCTAATGGTTGGCTTCATTACAGAGGTCAAATCTGTGCATCATTGGAAGAAGTTATATCAATTATTCAAGGGTTTCAAAGAAAATCTACTTGCAGATTTAAAAAGGCATTGAAGATACATTGAAGAATATTTATTATTGCTGCTATGCCTTCACATTTTGAGATTATTGTCTTGCTGCTACAGTAACATGAATAGTGTCGTGCTATTGTACATGTGAACAGTACCCACGCTACATTACACGTGAATAGTACCGAGCTACAGTAATCTGCTACAGTGATTCGGTACAATGTTGGGTTATTATTATTGGTTGATAAAAGGGCCGCCATGATTGTTGGGGACGTGTTATGTGTGTGATGAAGATTACAAGACATTGCTGCATACAAATAAGGTGGAGAAGTTCATGTTTGCTGCAGATCAACTATATTATCAGACTTCTATCAAGCTGCAATTATCTTCAGAATTTCAATGAAAATCCTTCTTGCCTTTTTCGGGTATGATCATTGCTATTGAGCTGAGTTTGCAAACTGATTGTATTTAGTTTGTGGCATTGATGGCATTGTTAATGGAGTAGTTGCATTGGTCACTTCATGAAGTTTAGTATGCTGCTGTAGATGATGTTTGTAATCAGATTTGGGCCTTGTAAAAGATTTAATCTGTAAGTCAAGAGTCTTGGCATGATTACTTTATCATGTATTGTGGGTTTGCATTTCAAATAAGGGAGTTATAAGTTGGGAGTCTTAGTTTTAATGTAATGATCATCTTGACTAGCACAAGTAGTATGCACGCCAAATGTTTGTCATAATTACAGTTGGCTGTATGTGCACGTTTTTAATATTAAATCTGCATTTATGCATTTCAAGACAAAGTAAGAATTGCATCTTCATATTATATCATTGTTAGACTCATTTGTGACAAGTTACAAGCATTTATAATCATTGAGGCCAAGCAAAACAAATTGAAAACATAAAGGCAACAAGTACCTGTTGACGTGTGTTTTATGACAACCCCAACATAGAATAAAATGTCCAACGGTCACTCTATTCTCTCTTGATCAAAGTATCCCGCATGCTAAGATTGCGTGAAAGTTCATGCGTTCAACTCCAAGGTTCTTTTATTGCGAATAGACTCAGTTGGTTGATGTGAATATGCTGGGTATTCCAAGGGGACTTACATGATTGTTCGATTTTTTTTTTTTACTCAAGCAGATGAAAGATTTTGGCTATGATGCTCTGGTATTTGAACGGACTGGGAAATATTGAATTTAAAGGAGATAGGGATAGGAATTCTACGATCTATCTCTAAGGGTGGAATGCAAGGACTAGCTTTAACAATCTCCAAACCAAACTTTGTTTCGTCTCCCCTTCGGACAACTCTGACAAAGTTGGTACAATCTTCTAAGGATGGATGAGATGTTCAAATTGAGATTCAACATGCACACCCCTTCACGATGAAGCAAGTGGGCACACAAATCACAACTGAAGTTAGGTGTTGGGATTCCAGTTGACCACGCAGGGGCAGACTTACCGTCAGCAAGCCCGCTAGTGGTATGGATACGGGAAGATTTGCTCAAACCAACGTCACATTCCACAATTAACACTACTTGCATGAAAACAAAATCTACTTTACTCTACTCTATTCGAATTGGAAAGACGAAAAGATCTCGTCAATTGCCCACAATGCAAAATGAAGTCACCAATCAATGAAATCCTTATATTATGAGTCTTACACAACAATCTTTTGCGAAAAATTTCAAAGGGAAAGTCTTTCTTTCCTTTCCAAACTAAGCTAACTCCTAGCTCTACTTTAACTTCTATCTAGCTCAATTTTATCTCTGATTTCTGTCTAACTCTGATATCTAATTCTACAAATGTGGGGGGATACCCCTTTTATATCTAGCACAGTCCAGTGGACGACTTAGATTCAAATACAATGGAAGGCTCAGATTGAGCCACCTAAGCCCTGATTAGGGTTTTAGCCCTAAAAACCGCCACTGAGAGGAGTGGGGCAATGAATGAGCCCTCCACTCCTCATCAATGAACCACTATCCGCCATCAATGCACGTCGTCTCCTTCCAGAAGGTCATCGTCCAGAAGGGCGTTTCCTTTCTCCTTCTCGCTGGCTGCAAATCTGATGAACCTGGCCAATACTGCCTCAACTTCCTGATCCAAAATGGGAGGAATGTGATCCAACTGGAACTCTAAAACTGTAACTGTTTGCCCATGCCGGGCACAAGATTTCTTCCAGGCAACAAGGGCGTCCTGGGTGTTCTGTATGATACTGGAGAACGTAGAAGTGTTCTCGAAGTCATCCTGTGTAAAGGTCTTCACCTCAGAAAAGAATGGCGTTAATCTGTTCTTCAATCCATTTGCAGCTATCTCTTCAGAAGTCAACGTCCTGGCAAAGATTTCCTCCAATGTGTTGAGAATTCCATCTAAGATGTTCGTCATGGCCTTTCTAACCCTGACAGAATCTGTCTATGATGCATCGTAGAATCTTCGCCCTGTGACTACTGAAGAGTACCATCCGGCGAAGTCATATCTATCCCCCTGCTGAATTACACCTCCCTCAACCAAAACCTGTAGAGGTATGCTCATCAAAGCCCCTAAACGGAGAACAACTCTTGTCTGATAGATACGTGCCTCACCCCAAGCATGGTTAACTGCATCCATCCTTGCCATAATATCGGAGGCTTGCCGATAGGCATGTGCAAGGTCCTCCGTAAACTTTCCTGTCTCGACACGGACGCCGGCAACCCATTTGTCTGCCTGTTGTGCCATTCTCTTCAAATCTTCTAACCCACTGATTGATGCTCTAGAAAATTCAGCCGGAAGCTCAATTGCCGGATTCTCTTGCCCACAAGGACGGGACAAGTGTTGCACGTAGCCAATCAGTGTCTTGTGCTCTACCTTCAGTTTCTTGTACTTGCCCTCAACATAGGACAATCTATCCTTGAGTGCTCGATAGGAATTATCGCACTCCTCTACTACTTGTGCTCCAGTAGGGCGGCCAAGTTCCATAGTTGTAACAACATAATTTTCAGGAACGGCCTCGTCCCGATCACACTCTACCCGAGGCACTGCCACATGTAAAGTTCGAGATCCATCTTCATCTGTGGATATTTTGGAGAACTTCCTAGCCTTCTTCTTTGTTGGAGGTGCGCTGATCCTCTGTAACAACTCCTCCATCTCAACTGTGGGATCAGTCTCATCTACAGGATCACGCCTCATCCTATCCCTTAGCCATTCTGGCACCTCCTGCCGCATGTCTGATATAACAAAAGGCTGCTCAACCTCGGCCTCTACCTCGTGAACTTCATCTCTGCCATCGTTCCGACGAGGCTCATCATCATCAATAGGCTCAATGTCTCCTGAGCTCTGGGCATCCTGATCTGAAATGGCATCATCCTCGAGAGCTGCCTCAATCTCGTACTGAAACTGAGTATCCATGGCAGTCCCCTCATCTGTCCCTTGCTGATTTTCTTGCTGATTATCTTCTCGGGGCATGTTGATGCTCTGGCCCACTGATTCTCTACGGGGTGGCTGACTTGCCACTTGCACTGTTTGTTCTACCTGTAATCTCTCCCTCTGATCAGCAAACAATGATACCTCCTGTAAACTTGGAGAGTTTGCCTGAGACGGTGTATGCAAGGACTCCTCGACTCTCAAAGGCTTAGGCTGAACTGGCTCTTTTCCTCTTGGCTCTGGAGTTTGATCCACCCGCCTTCTCTGCCTAGCTGCTGGTGATCTGTGATCTCCCATCAAATTATAGGTAAGGGGAAGTGATCGTCACAGGAAATGAGTTGCCTAGATACTTCCAGCATCACTATTTTGTTGGTGGGATACCGGGGCAATCTATAAGGATAAGAAGAGAATCCTTGCAGCCTTATGTAGGTGAACTTTGGAAATTGGATAAACCAACATCCGAATTTCTCAATCATCTCTTGTGCTTCCCTGGATATTCTGTGATGGGTTCTTTGCTGCAAGGTCCTCGTAATATGCATAGTGAAGGCGTCATTGACCCTTTTGTAGTTAGTTGTGCTTGTCAAATGCAATTGTGGACAAGCCTCATGTATTTTAAATTGATGGGAACCACACCCAATTGGTTCCTTGTAAGAGATCCCCCTATACTTTGTCATGCGAGCCAGCATATAGACAATATAAGAGCCCATGCAGAACGTTTTCGTTCTCCCCACACCACAGAGCTGCTCGTGAATGCTGTCACTGATCAACAGTGCCCAATCCATGTGATCTTTGCCCTCTAGTGCCAAGTTGACATAGTAGAACATCCAAGGTTCAAAGATGAACGCTTGGGGGCATCCTCCAACTCTGCTCAACATCATAATCAGATCACCAAACTCCTGTCTCAAATCCTCCGAGATTATCTGTTTGGGTAGTTTTGTACAAGTTGGCTTGGGCTTGATCATCCACCTGGTGTTTATCAAATCGGCACATCGGTTCGTTGTGGATGAATACATTCTTTCAGCCCTTTCTTTTGTTTTATAGATCATCTTCTCATGAACTGGAATCCCGAACGCTTCCCTGATTGCTTCAGGTGTCAGGTTGGCCAATATCTTGCCATCTGGCGAAGTGATCGTTCTCTGCTCTGTGTTGTAGTGGTGGGCGCATTCCATGATGAGTTCTGGACACCTAATAGTTGGCGGAAAACTGGCAGCTGCATACAATCCGCTCCTAACAATATTGTGTGAAGTCACTGATGGGTGATGGCCTCCAGTCCCCATTATCCTTCTTCTGAATGCCTCCAGGTTGAACGAGCCTAAATTTGTGTCAGCCAGCTTGCCCAACTTTGATGAAAACTTTGATTCCGGCAAGAAGGACTTACTTAATTTCTTGATCACTGCTTGTTTGGATTCGGTGTGGTTGTTTTTGCCTGCAGCTCTTCTGCTTGATTCAACCATTCTGCAAAAAGGCAAGAGAGTTAGAAAACAAGATTTTAAAATAATAAAATAATCACCGTTGAGGGTGTCAACAGATTTTTGAATAAAAAGGCTGTAACGATTTGTCACTTTCAGCTGCAAACCTCAACACTCTTGTTCACTTCAATTGTGAAATTTCTGTATTTGTAGCCGCTCTTGAGACTTCTCTCAAATTCGTATTTCTCCTCTAAAATGTACTTTCAACAACTTGCTTGCTTCTCCTAAATGCGTTTTTCAGCAAACTTGTGAACTTGAGCTGCAACACTTCACAAATGTCTAGACTTAATCTCGTACCTCAACAGGCAAGTGAAATCTCCTCACAAATTCGTGCCTTCAGCAACTGCAGCCTTAGCACATCAAATCGTACCTTTCACTTTCAGCAATTGGAGACTAAGAAGTTCACACCTCCTAGCAATCAACAACTTGAGACTTCTCAAAAGAAACGTACTTCAGCATCTTTACACTTTCAAGCTCGCTACTCAGCTTCCTTCACAAATTCAAACTCTTCCAGCAGCTTGAGAATATTTTTATTTCTCTGCAAACTCGTACTTCAACTTCAGAAAATGCTCTGCATTCAGCAACTTGTGAGGAGAATGAAGAGGACTCAGAACATTATAGCTAGGTCGAAATCCAGCAGAGGCTGTACTTAGCACTTTTTTTTTTTTTGAATTCATTTTCCCTCTCTTTTCCAGTCATAACACTTGTCATTCGAAGCATCAGAATCTCAAGCTTCTAGAATTATGAATTTCATCATCTTTGCACAGGCCTGCCTCATCATATTTGATCCTTTAAAATATTAAATCACACTCTATTGAACAATTTTGAATTCATTTGGCTAAGTCATTTAACGTCATCTTAGCTTTGGCAAAATTATCCAGTTCAACCTTCCAGCGAAACATCTCATCCATTTTGCTTGTTTGCCTTAGAGAAATTCTTCAAATTTGCCTTAGGAATTTTATCAAAATAGACACCGGGCAAAAATATCCACCGAAACGACATGAGCAAGGCATGGAACAAGTTCAAACCATCTTGCAATCGACAACATTCAATACCCAGAAGAAAATTCTTTTCAGAATCCATCGTTTTCATGTGTATCCGGATGAAGGGGTACTTTTAATTTTTATTATTTAAAAGTAATAAAATGGCTAAGGTTTATTTCTCTTCACTCCGGACGTCTTCCACACTTGCAACCTCAAGTTTCTCTTCCTTGGCATTTTTCTTTGATTTTCCCTTTGAAGAATTTTCTCTCTGAAGAATTTTCTCTCTGGAAATTTTAGCATCACCTGTAGGCGTATTTCCCATTTTCTCCTTAGAAAATGCCTTAGAAAAATTTAAATTCAATTATCCTACCCTTGAAGGGTGCATTTGAGCAGGTCCACTTCCATTTTATCCTCTACGTCTTAGCAAATATTTGCCTTAGGAAATTCATTTCAGACTACCCATGTGGGCGTATTTCACCTTGTGCATCAACTTTCACTTTAGGCGCATATCATATGTGGAGGGGGAAAATTATCTAGCCTTAGCCATTTTAAAATCACGCCACCCCTAGCCTTACCTTTACCCTTGGCGCATATAGCATGTGGAAGGGGAAAACACCTTGGGCGCATTTTACACATGACACTTCCACCTTAAGGCGCATTTAGCCTAGGCAACTTCCATTATTGGGCGCAAATAAGGGTGTGAGGAGGAATTTTCCATGCCCATGGTGACCCTTCACCTTCCTTGGGTGCATATTGCATGGTGGACTTCCATTTCCAAGTGCACTTCATGTGATAAGAGGGAAACTTCCTTTACCTTGGCGCTTTTTCTTTTACCTTTCAATGTTTTACCACCTGCGGCCCCCCCTTGAGCGCATTTACCATGGGTGAGAGTAACTTGTGGGCGCATTTGCCTTGGGTAGGAGGAATTTCCCACACCCCTCATGACCTTTCACCTCCTTTGGGCGCATTTGACCTTGATAGCTTCCATGTTTGGGCGCATTTGAGGGGTCCTCAAGGAATTTCCATGCCTTAGTGAATTCTACCATGTCTTTGCCTCATGTGGGCGCATTTGACCCCTACTCAGGGAAATCTTGGGTGCATTTAGCATATGCCACTTCCATTTCAACCTCTTGAGGGCGCATATGAGGGTGTGTGAAGGAAATCCCACACTTAGAATATTTTCTCCATACTTCAGGCGTATTTGATGTGTCTCCATGCCAGTTATTACTTATAAGTTTTCAACACCCTAGCCATGCCTTGGCTTTCTATCTTTAGCAAACTCAGAGCAATTAGGGTTTCCTTGTATTTCATCCCGTCCTGAGCTGGAGCTGGCGTGGCTGTGCCTTCACTTGGCCTTGCTACCTCGTTCATACCTTTATCTGGCACAATACATACTATTTTTAGCAAACCCTAAAATTGATCAATTTTTGTATCTCTGTTTGCTCTGAAATTCGTTCCACTTGTTCTTGATGTTGTGAGTGACCTGTTCACATTTGTCTCTGGCACAGTACCTGCTATCTATAGCCATGAGATGACTTACTAAAAATAGTAAGTATTCAGATCATGCTTAAATTTTTCCAGTAGGCAGCCTGAAAGATGCTGGTCCTAGTGGCGTGCTTCGTTTTGACATCTCTGCACTTTGTTCCATCTATTTTTAGACATAGCTGGGGAAACCCTAATCTGACTTGCATGCACTCCAGACTGCTCCCGATCTTCTTGATTTCTACTATTTGTCACTCTACTTTGTCGGACTGAAGTGCTAGGTAACCGCTGGGCTGAAGCTGCTATTTATAGTAAGTGTCAGGAAAGTGGTCAGTTTGATGTCGGATGAGTTTGCATGTCACAGTGGCCATGGGATCTCAAAAAACCCAGAAAAACCCAAAAAATTGGTCAACGTGCTGGCACTGGCTAAAAATAGTCTCTTAAAATTGACTCATTCTGTTTGCATGTCATACCACTGCGAAGCTCTTGCAAAAACCCATATGGAATATCCGGACATGCACTGAAAATCCCTACGTGCAAACCCTAAAAATAGCCTCTGAAGGCTGGTCCATTGAAAATCATCATCTCGGTTTGTATGTTATATCACTGCGAAGGTCTTGGAAAACCCAGATCCATTCTCCAGTCATGCATTGGAGAATCGTACGTTTAAATCCTGAAAATACCCTCCGAAGGTTGAACTGCTAAAAATAGCCAGTTGTCTGAATCCGTTCAAATTTCATGTGTAGGCACCCTGAAGCTGCCTAAATGTGCTGAAGTAGTTAGGATCCCGAAATCCTGAGGAAAAGACCTCAAATTAGGTACTTACTAAAAATAGTAAGTTGTCAGATTTCAATAAGATTTCAGTGGGATCCTGCCTTGAGCCTTCTGACTGTACTGTTGCACTTGATTTTACCTCGATAACTCCATTTGACTTCAAACAAACCTGAAGGATAGAAACCCTAATTTCCCAGACTTGGCAATCATTTCAACCTAGGTCAAGTGACGAGACATCCCCGGAAGGACAAAAGATCAGAGATAGAGAGAACAAAAACCAAAAGACCAGAATGGAGCAAAAATTAGGGGGTCCCCATCTTGGATGGGGTGATGTGTGAAAAGGTCACAACAATACCACATTCACATTCAAACTGTTTAATGAAATTACAAAGCTACAAATTGGGGAAAATTGAGATCAAAGGCAGCAAATTGGTATTGGTTAGAGTCCACCAGGTGTGGGTTCTCACAGTGGTATCAGAGCGGTTTCCTGCTATCTTGTTGGGGTTTGAATTAAAATTTTCGGAGAGCTCACATTGACAACATTTGAGTGACCAGAACTCGTCAGTTACTAGCTAGTTTCAGTTATGGGTTGGTATATTATTGTAGGGAAATCCAGGGAAGAAATTGAACTAGATGCCATCAAGAGGAGGGAAAGTTATGAACGAGAAGCCCCTCAAATTTTTGCAGGATATCAAAGCATGCCTAATAATTTCAAAGTACAATACTCACTTAATGATTACCTGACCTTTATTGTCACTTTGCATCCTGAAGATATTGGATTGGTAGAGTATTTCAAGAGGGTGTATAGGGAAAAAATTGATGAAGATTCTTGCCACAGAAAGTCTGATTTTTCATATCAGACCTTAGAAAACAACACTAAAAATTCATTTATTGGCAGTGAATCCCAGGATCGTGCTATGTATGGACATGCAGTTACTTTGGCAGAAGAAGGGCATGAAGATATTGACAAAACAACAACTTCTACCTTGCCAGTTGAGCCATCCTATGAGGTACCTAGCAGCAGTACCTTTGATGATATTGTGTGCGAAGTTGATAGCACACACGATGTTGCTTATCAGTTTGTTGAGCCGATTTAGGAGTACGATTCAATTTATTGTTCCAGGGACTCAAAGTTGGATGATTCAGATCAACATGGAGTGGTTGTGCAGTTTGCGAATAATCCACTATTTGAGTTTGACGGTGGTTTGATCTATGATAATCCACTCTTCGAGTTGGAAGTCGATCACACTCCTGATACTGGTTCAGGGTTGAGCGATAATCACAATGTTTGGGATCTTGCCAATGCATCGGGATTCCAAACTGGGCTCATGAAGGAGTTTTACAGTGTGTACACGGTAACGGGTGCTTACAGTTTTCCCTTTGATCCACCTGTACATGATATGTCTTCGATGCACAGTCCTTGTGCGCATGGGATAGAGAGTTTGTATGATGATTCTTTTTGCGCAGTTGAGGATCAAAGGTTGGATTACCATCATATTGATGTGTACCTGACAACGTTTACCACTCCTGAGTTTCAATTGGAGATAGGGGTTCAGGGAGGTTGTAGTGGCAATGGGCATGATGGCTTCATTAGTTATCACATCCATGGGAGTTTTGCTGAGGTTGTAGACAAATATTGTGTTGCGGATGCTTCCGGATATTTGTCTTTTCATGATAGATGGATGTGAGTTCAGATTGTATTGGGATCCAGGTGGTGACAGGTTTGGCACTGCAGTGTGGATGGGTTCCGATAGGTTGCTTCACCATTTTCAGCATGGTGAAGTTGAGATTAGATTTGAGCAGCGAAAGTCTGGGGGTGTTTTACATGACAGACTTCTATTATGGATTTGGGATCCACGGATATTCTGTTGGACACTCTCCAATGTGCGGGGGGATCCTTTGTGTGCATCAAAGTTCCAATCAGAGTTCATTGGTGAGTATTGCGGCATGTACATGGTGTGGTTTGTTCGCAATTTCGCATTTGGTTCACATGTACATGAGTTGAGTTCAATGCACAATTTTAGTGTGCATGGATTGGACAGCTGGTTTGTTGTCTCTCCTTGCAGAGTTGAGTTCTTGCCAGTGCTACAACAGTTGTGTTCATGTGTGGGACATTACTCGGTCTTCTTTGGGACCTCCGGTGGCATGGTGTTTCTTTGCAGTAGAGATGGCTTGGGGACAAGCAATTTCAGGGAGGGCGGACTGTAATATCCCCATTTTCGCGAGCATCAGTTTGCTGAGGTTTAGCCTTTTCCTGACCCTCGTAGGCTAACAATTATGCATAGAGGGTCCTTTGTGGCAGTTACCCGATGGTTAGAGACAATACTTCACTTTTTTATTCAGGTTTGGGCCTTTGCAGAGGCTTACAAAGTGATATTCAGGCACTTACTATTTATAGTAAGTCAGGCCAACAAGGGTTACTATTTTTAGTAGGGCACTTGGTCACATGGTAGATGGAAGTCATGACCTCTAGTTCAGACGGTTTGGCAAAATAATGAGTATTTAAAGAGATATTAATATTTTAATGACCATTAATGATAATTATTTATTAAAGTTAAAATATAAAGTTATAACTTAACTTTATATTAAAGTTGGGGCCATTTAAGGGTCATGTATTATTAATACTCATTATGAAAGGAGGATAAAAGAATTAATGTTATTTCCTAAGTTATGAAGTTAAAAATTAGATAACATTTAAATGTTATTGAAAAGCACAAGGAGGTCGACCTAATTGAGGAGTATTATAAAATGCAATGAAGGCAAATGGAATTCATTATGTGAAATGATTATTCAACTTTGTCTTTTTGTGAGAGCTTTGGGATTTGTGAGAAACCAAGGGTTTCTGTCAAGTTTCAGCAATCTACAAGCTGTGGAGAACGTCAACTCTTCATAGACCAGCATTCTGAAGTTGTGAGAGATCAGCTAAAGTTTGCTAATGGTTGGCTTCATTACAAAGGTCAAATCTGTGCATCATTGGAAGAAGTTATATCAATTATTTAAGGGTTTCAAAGAATATCTACTTGCAGATTTAAAATGGCATTGAAGATACATTGAAGAATGTTTATTATTGCTCCTATGCCTTCACATTTTGAGATTATTGTCTTGCTGCTACAGTAACATGAATAGTGTCATGCTACTGTACATGTGAATAGTACCTGCGCTACAGTACACATGAATAGTACCGAGCTACAGTGATTCACTACAGTGCTGGGTTATTATTATTGGTTGATAAAAGGGTCGCCATGATTGTTGGGGACGTGTTATGTGTGTGATGAAGATTACAAGACATTGCTGCATACAAATAGGGTGGAGAAGGTCATTTTTGCTGCAGATCAACTATATTATCAGACTTCTATCAAACTGCAATTATCTTCAGAATTTCAATGAAAATCCTTATTGCCTTTTTCGGGTATGATCATTGCTATTGAGCTGAGTTCGCAAACTGATTGTATTTAGTTTGTGGCATTGATGGCATTGTTAATGGAGTAGTTGCATTGGTCACTTCATGAAGTTTAGTATGCTGCTGTAGATGATGTTTGTAATCAGATTTGGGCCTTGTAAAAGATTTAATCTGTAAGTCAAGAGTCTTGGCATGATTACTTTATCATGTATTGTGGGTTTGCATTTCAAATAAGGGAGTTATAAGTTGGGAGTCTTAGTTTTACTGTAATGATCATCTTGACTACCACAAGTAGTATGCATGCCAAATGTTTGTCATAATTATAGTTGGCTGTAGGTGCACGTTTTTAATATTAAATCTGCATTTATGCATTTCAAGACAAAGTAAGAATTGCATCTTCATATTATATCATTGTTAGACTCATTTGTGACAAGTTACAAGCATTTATAATCATTGAGGCCAAGCAAAACAAACTGAAAACATAAAGGCAGCAAGTACCACATTCGCATTCAAACTGTTTGATGAAATTACAAAATTACAAATTGGGGAAAATTGAGATCAAAGGCAGCAAATTGGTATTGGTTAGAGTCCACCAGGTGTGGGTTCTCACAGCCAAGTCCAACAATCACCTATTGAACTATTGGATAAGGCATTATCTCCTACAATGACATTTAATTCATCCTTATTGGATAGGGCATCCTGATGAAGAAATCAGTTTGTTGGTTACTTCCTGCTTTAGTGAAATTATGAGGATTGTAGCACCTTTGATGGCGTATGATGATGAAACTATGGAGATGATTCCTCATAGGATTGTAGAAAGTTTCCAAGATCTTAATGAAACAAGTAGTAGCCAATTTCCTAGAAGAATCGCTATCTTAAAGACATTTTCAGATCTCAGGACAAGTAACTTGCTTTTAGACTTGGTAATTTAAAATTAGATTTCTCACTTGTTTCACTACCTCTTCATATCTACTTGGAGTGAACAAGAAGAGAATGTTGTTGCAGCCATAAAGAAAATCCTTGTTCTCACTATTAAAGAGGCTGATGAAATTCCACCAAGTGTCCAATCTCTCCTCTTGGACGAATATAAACGTGAAGAAAAGGTTTCTCCTATTGCTGATATGCTGATCAAGGAATTGTTTAATCACTGTGAGGAGAAATTGACGCCACTTTTGAAGAAATTAGAGCAAGATGAGGGGGATACTCATGGTGAATTTGAACCAGTCTATGATCATTACTATAGTGATGATGTTGATAATGATTCCAATGATTTCATGCAAGATCATATTGAAGATTTGGCGACAAAGGATTTTCCTATTGTTGTTGTCCCAAAATCCCAAGAACTTTCACAAGACAAATCAAGTAGCCATGAAGACCTCTTTGTTGTGCATGGGGCTGCGAATGATGAAATCAGTAACACACCTACTCATGATAGGTCCATTAAAGAAAAGAATGATAAAGCATTCAAAGCATCTAGCTTTGATGATTCTGTATACAATGATAGTGACATGGGTGGCATTGGGTCTGGTTATCAAACTATTCCCTTGGAGAGAGTTGTTTTTGAAGGTATCAGTTTATGTGAGTCGGGAGGTATAATGACCCGCTTATAATTTTTCTCAATTTTTTCACAATCAACACGTCAACAACGACACCCGTCAGCGTTAGCAAATCAAATCAATTGTTCAAAGTAAACCTACACCAAGAGTGTTCACTCAAGAACCAAGATGGGTGAGGTGATATCACATGTCGTGAAGGATCATTAGTATCCAAAATTGAATGAAGTACAATGCTGGAAAGTAAAGTTATGCAACTCAACCACTTATTCAGTGGGAGTAGATTGACGACTCAGTCGATCAACATTATTATAATTACAAAGTGCAAGGAAAGTAAAGATTGGGCGGCTTGCTGACCCCTTCCGCTTATTCAGTGGGAAATACAGTAAAGAAAAGTTGAAAGTAAAGACGGTGAGGCCAGTCTCTTCCACAATCGTGGGAATTACAATAGATAATGCAGAAATATAAAGAGTTGATCAGTACTATTGATTCAACATTACAATATGAGTGCAATCTGTGAGAAACCAATAGTTAATACTATCCAAGAAGCTGTAAATGATATCAAATATTTTTTTAAACTCCAAGAGACTTCCAACCATGAAAAACAACCCCAAAACTCCAACTCTAGATAATCTGATATACTAAAGCAGCAAACTGAAAATGCAAACCAGCAAGACTAGAACACACAAAAATAATCACAACTCTATCAATACACCTCCGACTGACATGAAATTGAATGCAAAGGAAGCCTAGGGGGTAGGCACCCAAGTCTAGAGAATGAAATAGTATTAAACACCCACCATTATTTTATGCATGCATTCCAAGGTATTGGTAGGCAAGATTCAACCATCAAGGAGGGGCGACCTCTCTAGAAAAGTAAATACTCCAAAATAAAATATGAAAATCTGCAATAAGGGATGCCTTGAGTGCAGGAAAGAAGTGAGCAAATACCTAGAAGGAATAAAAATTCACACAATGACTTATGATTGAAAATCACTTTCAGCACTACTAAGCCAACAACCTATAAAACTGAGAAAAACATCAAAACTCCATCAATAATGCTCAATCTGCTATCTCTGAATGAGAAGCAGTCTTATATCTAGCTAGGTACTATCTCTCAAGCACGAAGACTACAAGGAAGGAACTAGGAGGAATGCATTCCTCGAAGCTAAAGCTTGAAACAATTTCAACAACATTTCAGTATGAAAGATAATGGATTACTCCAAATGAAGGCCAAGGCTCATATTTATAACTTTTCTCCTCAATTCAAACCCACTTTTCCCTCCAATTAGGGCTCTCAATTCAAATTCACAATCACCTCTCATATTAGCATTTCATTTGAACTTCATTTACCTCCTCAACTAGGCATCCAACATGAGAAGAGATAACTTTAATAAAAATTGCCAATATTTCATAAGTTAGGCGTCCCCCTTAATAAGTGAAAAATACTTTATTATGGACTTAAATATTTCCTCCTCCAGAAATCATCCACTTTAGCATTTGGAATAATTTTCACTTAAACATTAGTTCATCAAATAAGTCCTCCAAAATGCTTAATTAATAAACATTATAAAAATCACTTATCTCTCCTAAGTGGCATCCCAATTAGCCTTAGTAATTATTTAACTTTATAATTTCCAACTAAGGCGTCTAAAATTGAAAATCACTTAAGCCACCAAACCTGCCAAAATAATCACCTCAAAAGCTGGAGAACAATTGAATATACTGCCTTGCCAGAAATAGCCATAATACCAAGTTGCTAAAACACTACCAAAAATAGCACCAAGGGTGTTGGAGACCAAACTGCTCAAACCAACTTACCAGATATAGCCACTGAACTGAATTACAAAAACCCTGTTAAAAATAGCACTACTAAAAATAGAACTTACTAAAAATAGCATACTGCTAAAAATAGTAAGTTGTTCCAAACTCATTTTAACCACAATCCGAGCAGCCGTCGTACTTATTAAAAATAGTAAGTTTGGAAAAGTCTTTTGTTGCAATTGCATATCACACCACTGCGAAGCTCTCTGAAAACCTAGAAGGAATCCAAAATCCAAAATGCAAAACTCCAACATGCAAGCTTCCAAAATTGCCAAGGAATCAGCCAAAGATGCAAGTCATTATCTTGTCATGCATGTTACCACATCCCAAAGCTCTCCAAAAGCCTAGAAAGCTCCACCAAACATGCATTAGAAAATCTCACATGCAAATTTCAAAACTTCCTCGAAAAATGGAAACCCTAATTTCAGCTTTGTTGATGGGTGATTTATGACCACACCAACACAAAATAAAATGTCCAACGGTCACTCTATTCTCTCTTGATCAAAGTATTCTGCATGCTAAGATTGTGTGAAAGTTCATGCGTTCAACTCCAAGGTTCCTTTTATCGCGAATAGACTCAGTTGGTTGATATGAATATGCTGGGTATTCCAAGGGGACTTACGTAGTTGTTCAACTTCTTGAAGCAGATGAAAGATTTGACTGTAATGCTCTGATTTCTAAACTAACCCGAAAAAATATTGAATTGAAAAGGAATAGGGGTAGGAATTCTACAATCTATTTCTAAAGGGTGGAATGTGAAGATCAACTTAAACAATCTTCAAACCAGACTCCGCTTTGCCTCCCTTCAGACAACTTCCACAAAGTCGGTGCAATCTTCAAAGGATGAGAAAGGTATTCAAATTATGGCACAACATGTACATACCATCACAACGATGCATATGGACATATGAGCCACAATCGAAGTTAAGTGCTAATACTCCAGTTGACCACGTAGGGCAGACTTACCATCAGCAAGCCCGCTAGTGGTATGGATGAAAGAAGATATACTCAAACCGAACGCCACACTCCACAATTAACAACTACTTGCATGAAATCAAATCTACTTTACTCTATCTACTTTGAATTGGAAAGATGAAAGGGCCTTGCTAGCTACTCATAACAAAAGAAGAAATCATCAAGCAATGAAACTCTTTGTATTATGAAAAGTGTTCACAACAACCGTTTACAAAACTTTCAAAGGGAAAGTTTTCTTTCCTTTTCAAACTAAGCTATCTTCTAAGCTATATCTATTCTAACTTCTATCTCCTCTACTCTCAATCTAATGAATGTTACAAATGAGGGGGGATGCCCCTTTTATAATTGGCCCAGTCCAACGGACAACTTAGATTCAATTACAAAGAAGGGCTCATATCGAGCCACATATGCCCTAATTAGGATTTTTGCCCTAAAAACCACCACAAAGAGGAGTGGGGTAATAAATGAACAGAAGATTCTCCACTCCTCTGTAGAAACCACCATGAGCAATTAATGCCCACTATCTTCCTCTAGAAGATTCTCGTCCAGAAACGCGTTCCCACTGTTCTTCTCCGCCAATTCTGCTGCGCTAGGAGGAGGCGAGCATACAAAAACACTCAGTTCAACCATCCTTGCAAAATGTTTTCTCCGTTAAGCCCTCCTGTTTAATTCTTGGACGCACTTCTTCCTCGTAATTTTCATATTTCTCTAGCCCACTGCCTTGGGCGCATTTGCTTGTTTTGCACCACGTCCTTAATGCCTTAGACAAATCTTCACTGTCGTTTCCCTTTCCTAAGTTATAACATTGTCCAGCTTCATCACCTCAAGTCCTCACGCTCTGGTTCCGGTGTTCATCCTGCAAAACAGAAAGAAGAGAATCAAAACACTTATAATATAAACTCACTTACCTTACCTAGTTTCCATGTTTTGACTTCCAAGGTTTGCTTGACCTCTGATAAAATTCATCATTTTCTAGCAAATCCTCATAACTTATCAACACCTGTGTGCTAGGGCGCATGCCATCTTGATGTATTCATCCTCCTGTCTTAGCAATTTCATTCACTTGCCTTAGCAATTTCATTCACCTACCTTTAGGAGCTTGAAGACTTAGATAAAATTCCACTCGTCTTGAGCTTGAGTGCATTTGACCCCCTCTGCTTTCTTTTTCCATGCCTTAGAAAATTTGTCCATCTAAGCCTTAGGAAATTTGTTAAACGGGTGCCAAGCTAAAATCTTCATCGAAACAACATGAGCAAGGTGTGGAAGAAATTTAAATCATCCCCCAGTCGGAAATGTCCAATACCCAGAAGAAATTTCCCTTCAAAACTCATTGTTTTCATGTGTATCAAGATGAAGGGGTACATTTAATTTATATTATTTTTTTTGAAAAATAATCAAAATTGCTTAGGTTCATTCCATTTTGATTTTGGGCGCACTTCACACCTGCAGTCTTCATTTTCATGTTTTGGCATTTTCCTTATTTTCCTGAAGAAATTCTTTCCTACATCTGGGCGCATATCACCTAGCACTTAGAAATTTCCATGTTGCCTCTTCCTTAGGCGTATTCCTCATTTTCACTTTAGAAAATGCCTTAGAGAAAATTAAATTTTTTTGTCAACTTACCTTGCGTGCACTTCACAACTCACGCCTTTACCTTCACTTCCTTAGGCATTTCCACGCCTTAACAACCTTTACCCTACACTTAGCAATTTTCCCAACTTTATTACCCATGGGGTACACGAAGGGGTACATTTAATTTTTCTCGCCCTTGAAAATATTCTCTGCCAATGTTTATTTTAACTTTTCCAGCCTTTGAAGAATTTTCAAACTCCACTCGTACCCTGTCTCGCCCTCTGAAGAATTTTCAATCCCTCTTTATCATGGGTGCATTCCTCCTAGTGAAACCTTATTTCACTTAGAAATTTCCACTAGACTTTCGAGGGTGCATTTGACCTTCTTCACTTTCATTTTTGTGCCTTAGGCGTATCCTTGCATGTCACCTCCCACTACTTGGGCGCATTTGACCTTATGTAATTCCACTTCACCTTACTTAGAGTATTTTTATAAAGCCACTTCACCCCTTGGGCGTATATGAGAGGGGCTACTTCCATTTGATGACTTAGAAATATTTTCAGGTCATGCTCCTTGCTTGGGCGCATTTAGCTAGGGGAGCTTCCATTCTTCACGCCTTAGAACAATTTCAACCAGCAAGCTACCTTGTTTTGCGTTGGGCGCATTTCCCACATGCTACTTCCATTTTGAATACTTAGAATTTTTCTTCATGTTTACTTCCTTTGCTAGGCGCATTTCCACCTTGTGTTCCTATTTTCCCTTTACTTAGAAGCCCTTTCATCATGTAACCCTTGCTAGGCGTACTTCAGCTAGTGAGGTTTTATTTTCCTCACACTTAGAAACCTTTTAAGCCAGCTCCTACTTCTTATCAGCTTGGGCGCATTTGAGGCCATGTGCTGCAATTTTAGAAACCTCTTCATCCCACTCTCTTCAACCTTGGCACATTCAGCATGTGGCATTTTCATTTGTAATGCCTTAGGCGTTTTTACTCTTTCAGCTACCTTGGGTGCATTCTAGAGGGTCTACTATTTTTTCCTTAGAAACTTTTGAAGGCTCCACCCACTTCTCCTTGGGCGCATTTCTATGTGCTAGCTTTCATCTTGGGGCGCAAATGGCATGTGGACCTTTATTTTCCTTGAGGGCGCATTCTACATAGCCTACTCCCATTTCGTGCCTTAGAAATTTTCTAAGTCTACTTACCTTGAGGGTGCCAATAGCTTAGGGAGCTTTTGTTTTCATACTTAGGCATTTCTTTTGGCACACTTCCTCCTCAAGGGCGCTTTTTCCATATGTTACTTCCATCACACAAGCTGGGCGCATTTTGACAAGTCTACTCCCATTTTGACACTTAGAAACCTTTTGAAGTGGCCCCTTTTACCTTGGGCGCATTTTGCATGTGCTCCTTCTATTTCTAATGCCTTAGGGATTTTTTTATGTGTCAACCCCTTCACATGATGGGCGCATATAGGGTGTTGAACTTCCATCTAAGGGCGCATTTTGACATGGTGAAGCTTTCATTCCATTCCTTAAATTTTTCAAGGCTCTCATCAACTTGACTTGGGTGCATTTCACCTGTCCTCATGCCAGTTTCAATTTGTGCACTTAGAAATTTCAATGCCTTCAGCTACCTCTTGCCACTCCATTTTTAGTAAATTTCGGAGATGTATGACTCCTCATGGCTTCCACCTGTTCTGACTCTAGAGCCGGCATGATATGCCTCTTGTGGCCTTGATACCCTATTTGTACCTATTGCCCAAGCTCATCTGCTATTTTTAGCCAACCCTAAAATTGCTTGACTTCTGCAGCTCCGTTTGACTTGAATTTTTCACCACGTGGTCCTCATTGCTTGGTGAACCTGTTCACACCTGTCTCTCGTGCTGACCTGCTATTTATAGCCATTTTTTGGGGATGACTTACTATAAATAGTAAGTGCCTGGATTATGTCCAAATTTCACCAGTAGATTGCCAGAAGGATGCTGATCATGATGGGATATCTTCGTTTTTCAAAATTTTGGCTTTTTACCCTACTTTTTGGGCACTGAAGCTGGAAACCCTAATTTGACTTGCATGTGCCTCAAACGACCTCCGTTTGACTTGATTTTTGCTGCATGTTGCTTTGTTCGTGAAACTGAAGTGTCAGGGAGCTGCTGGAGTGAAACTGCTATTTATAGTAAGTGTCCAGAAAGTGGTTAATCTGATGTCGGATGAGTTTGCATGTCACAGTGCCCGTGGGATCTCAAAAAACCTAGAAAACTGGTCAACATGCGGGCACTGGCTAAAAATAGTAAGTCCCTGAAAACTGATCCATTCTGTTTGCATGTCTCACCACTGCGAAGCACTCGCAAAACCCATAAGGAATGTCCGTACATGCCTTGAAAAACTCTGCATGCAAACCCTAAAAATAGCCTTTGAAGGCTGTACTGCTGAAAGTCACCATCTCGATTTGCATGTCACACCATTGCGAGCGTCTTTAAAAACCCAGATACATTCCCCAATCATGCCTTGGACAATCATATGTTTAAACCCTGAAAATGGCTCCTGAAGTCTGAACTGCTAAAAATAGCCAATTGTTCGATTCTGTTCAAATTTTATGTGTAGGCACCCTGAAGTTACCTAGAAGTGTTGATGCATTTAGAATCCCGAAATTCTGAGGAAAAGGCCTCATATTATGTACTTACTAAATATAGTAAGTTGTCAGAACATGATGAAAATTCAATGGGAATCTGCTGGAAGCATCGTAATAGCAATGCCAAGCTCATATTTCAATTTGCCAACTCAATTTGGCCCCAAACAAGCCTGCAAAATGAAAACCCTAATTTCACAGACAACCAAAATTCCAAATTAGGTCAAATATAGAGACATCCTTGAAAGGACAAAAGATCAGAGAGAGAGAGAGAGGGAGACACAAAACTAAAGCCAAAAGACCAGAATGGAGCAAAATATTGGGGGGATGTGTGAAAAGGTCACAACAAGTTTTTGACTAGCCTAAGGGCTTACAAAAATAGGCTATCAGACACAGAAGATCGTATGGCCAAAATGGGGACATTACAGTCCGCCCTTCCCAAAATTGTTTGTCCTCAAACAATTGCACAACACTCCAACTGATCCTAGGGTCCCATGTCCATCTCTGAGAAGACCCATCATGTTGATGCTGCTCCACTCTGATCATACAAATGAAGCCATTGTACGAGAACCGCACTGACCTTCCCTGCAACCTCAAGGAGTTAATATGCCTGAAGTACAAACTGAGAAACATGGAAGGATTGAAATCGAAATCTAGCATCTCATGCCCACTAAACTTTGAGGAGTTAACATCTGCAATGTCAATAACTTTCACCATTTTGAAAACAAAGAAGAATAATCTAATCAATTCAAAAATATCAGCATAACTTCTCAAAGCATCAAATAGGGTCTCAGCAGTATGAGTCTCAAAATGCCAAACCCAATCGAGCAATGGTTTTCTTCCACAGACATTTGTACAAGAAAATGTACAAAGATAGCCACTAGAATGAGCATGATTTCTATCCAAAAGCTGATTATGCACTGTCTGAAACACCATTTCTCTCATTTGAAGCCGTAAACCATCTTTGAAAAGAGATTGGAAAGTCTGAAATTGAATGCACCAGCTACCAAACGAGGCTGAAATGATCAACTTGAGATCTGATTTAAGGAAAACCAACATCCAAGGTGATAGATAGTTGCTGCAAAATTATAAATCATCATTCAAAGTATCATTTCCGCTCATATCCACAACTGAAAACAACCTCACTAGAGATTTCATCATAGCCAAGAACCATTCATTGCTCAACCTTTCTCTCCAAAACTCGAGAAAGAATATCTTCTTGATCGTTGTTGAATCCCAAATTTGGGTGCAACACCGGGAATATTTCTCTATGAGGTAGCACCATGTTGGTACATTATACTTTTATAATTCCTTTTGCTTCACTATAAAAGTGCCCTCCTTCTAGCGCCAATTCTGTTGACGTGTTTTTTTATGACGACACCAACACAGAATAAAATGTCCAATGGTCACTCTATTCTCTCTTGATCAAAGTATTCCGCATGCTAAGATTGTGTGAAAGTTCATGCGTTCAACTCCAAGGTTCCTTTTATTGCGAATAGACTCAGTTGGTTGATGTGAATATGCTGGTTATTCCAAGGGGACTTACGTGATTGTTCGATTTCGTGAAGCAGATGAAAGATTTAGCTGTGATGCTCTGATTTCTAAACTAACCCGAAAATGCTGAATTTAAAGGAGATAAGGGGAGAGGCTCTACAATCTACTCCTAAAAGGTGGAATGTGGGGATCAACCTAAACAATCTTCGAACCAGGCTTTGCTTTGCCTCCCTTCGAACAACCTCCACAAAGTCAGTGCAATCTTCAAAGGATGAGAAAAGTGTTCAAATCATGACACAACATGTTCATACCATCACAACGATGCATATGGACATACGAGCCACAATCGAAGTTAAGTGCTATTACTCCAGTTGACCACGCAAGGCGAGCTTACCATCAGCAAGTCTGCTAGTGGTATGGATCAAAGAAGACTTGCTCAAATTAAATACCACACTCCACAGCTAACGACTACTTGCATGAAATGAAAGTCTATTTTACTCTATCTACTAGAATTGGAAAGACGAAAAAGCCTTGTCAACTGCCCACAATGAAAGATGAAATCACCAATCAATGAAGAATCTTTATATTATGAGAGCCTTCTACAACAACCTTTTACAAAAGCTTTCAAAGGGAAAGTTTTTCTTTCCTCTTCAAACTAAGTTAACTTCTAACTAAATGCCTTCTACTCTCTAGCTTTGATTCAATTCTCAATCTGATTCTAATTCTAACCCTTTACAAATGAGGGGGGATACCCTTTTTATAGCTAGCCCATTTCAGTGGACGGCTCAGATTCAATTACAATAAAGGGCTCAGATCGAGCCACCTATGCCCTAATTAGGGTTTCTACCCTAAAAACCGCCACTGAGGGGAGTGGGTAATAAATGCACAAAAGATTCTCCACTCCCCTGCAGGAACCATAATGAGCAATTAATGCCCATCACCATCCTCCAAAAGATCCTCATCCAGTAGAGCGTTCCCACTGTCCTATTCTCGGACTCCAAACTTGATCAACCGGGCCAATACTGCCTCAACCTCCTGAACCGAAATTGGTGGAATATGGTTGAGTTGAAATTCCAAGACTGCTATTGTCTGCCCGTGCCGAGTGTAAGACTTTCTCCATGCCACCAAGGCGTCCTGGGTACTCTGAATTATACTGGAGAAAGTGGAGACATTCTCAAAGTCATCCTGGACAAGCGACCTTGCAGCTGAGAAGAATGGAGCTAGTTTGTCTCTCAAGCCATTAGCAGTTATTTCCTCTGGAGCTAACCTTCTAGCAAATATGGCTTCTAGTGTATTAAGGACTCCCTCCAAGATGTTGCCCATTGCCTTCCTGATTCTGGCCGAATCTGCCTTTGCCGCATCGTGAAACCCACGACCCGTGACCACCGAGGAGTACCAACTGGTGAAATCATACCTGTCACCTTCTTGAATTACACCTCCATCCACCAAGGTCTGTAGAGGTATATGCATCAAAGCCCCTAGACGAAGAACAGTCTTCGTTTGATAGATGCCCCCAGGCTTGATCTACCATATCCATGCGCGCCAAAATATTCGAGGCCTGCTCATAAGCATTGGCGAGGTCTTCCATGAATTTCTCTGTCTCTGCCCGAACATGGCTAACCCATTTCTTCGCCTCCGTCTCCATCTTCTTTAAGTCCTCTAAGCCAATAACCGACTCCCTCGGAAGCTCTGGTGGGAGTTCTACTACTGGGTTTGCTTGTTCACCTGGGCGCGCTAGACTCTGCACATATCCTATCAAGGTTTTGTGCTCCTTCTTTAACTTCTTATATTTCCCCTTCGTACAGAGCAACTAGTCTTTCAACGTCTGATAGGAGTTATCGAACTCCTCAACAATTTGGGCTCCCGTAGGGCGACCCAACTCTACGATGGTGATCACATAGTTCTCGGGCCTCTCCTCGGCTCGATCATACTCCTCCCTTGGGACAACAACCTAGAGTGTGCGAGAGCCTGACTCGTCAGTCGAAATCTTCAAAAATTTCCTGGCTCTCTTCTTTTCTGGAGGTGCACTAATCCTTCTGAGGAACTCCTCCATCTCAATGGCTGGATCCGTATCATCCTCAGGCTCTCTTCTCATTCTATCCGTGAGCCAATCCGACACTATTTGTTGTGGATTGTAGGTGACGAGGGGCTACTCCTCTGTTGCCTCCACCTCGTATACTTCCTCTCTTCTTACATTGTTCTACTCAGGCTCATTAGTCTCCACGAGCTGAGTATCTCCAGACCCTTGGGTCCCTTGTTCTGTGTTTTCTTCCTCTTCCAATGTCGTGTCCAACATCTGCTAGAAACGGGTTTCGGCCACTGTTTCCTCCTCCTCTTCCTGTTGGCCACCCTTGGATGCACTGACACTTATAGTATTTGACTCTCGGATGTTGGGCTGATCAACCTCCTCAAATTCCTGCTCTTCATTCAATCTTGCCCTCTGATCGGCAAATAGTGAAATTTCTCTCAAACTTGAAGATTGAGTTTGTGAGTGTGTGGGTGATGCTTGCTCCATCCTCAAAGGTATCGGCTGGGTCGGCACCTCCTCTCGTGCCTCTGTAGCTTTGGCAATCTGTTTTCCTCTTCTCACTGTTAGTGGCCTTTGATCACCCATCAAGTCATAAGTAAGAGCCATTGATCTGCTCTTGAGCCTGCATACGTGCCTATCGACCCAAGTCCTCGTGAAAGTCATCACCGGTATAGAGAGCCTGTCTAAGTCCATGATCTCGGGCTCAAACTAATCACGTGGCGGGACCGGAGTATCTCTCACTGACTCATAATCAGGCTGTATAACGTTGACATCTTCCTCCACTTGGTCGGGAACTGGAATGACCTCACATTCCCTGATCAACTTGATGGGGAGCCTAGTTAACATCCCTTTCCTTATTTCAACCTCATCAACAGCATTTGCCCAAAAGTCCTTAATGTGAGCCTTGTGTCGGTACTCAACGTTCTGTACCATTCGGATATTTCTGTAAGGATCAAAATCCTGCCTGCCCGTGTGATACGAGAGATGAAAGAATTGCAGCTCATCCTCTGCTTCTCGAGCTGCCTGCAAGGAGGGACACACCTCGATGGAATTTCCCATGGCGATAGGAAAGTCAAGTCCACCCTTCTTCTTCTTCTGAATCCTATCATAGGCGATCAATTGCCTAGATACTTCCAGCATTACTATGTGATCGGTGGGGTACCTCGATAGCCGGTATGGATACGAAGTGAACCCCTGCAGCCTAATGTATGTGAATTTTGGAAATTGGATGAGCCAATATCCATATTCTTCTATCAATGCCTGTGCCTCCTTTGATATTCTTTGTTGCGTTCTCTGTTGAAGGGTCCTCATGATGTGCATTGTGAATGTGTCATTAGCCCGCTTGTAGCTGGCAGGGTTAGTCAAATGTAACTGCATGCATGCCTCATGGATCTTGAACTGTTCAGGTGCATAGCCGATTGGTTCCTTGTACGTGATCCCTCGGTACTTGGTCATCCTAGCCAACATATATATCATGTATGAACTTATACAAAAAAATTTCGTCCTCCTCAGGCTCCTGAACTGTTCATCAATATTGTCGCTAATCATTCTTGCCCAATCAACACACTCCTTTCCCTCCAAGATGATCTCGATGAAGTAGAACATCCAAGGCTTGAAGATGTAGGCCTGCGCACTCCCATTTATTCGACTAAGCATCATTATCAAGTCGTAGTACTCTTGTTTCACGTCTTCGGCAATTATCTGCTTCGGGAGTTTAGTGCGGGGTGGCTTTGGCTTCTGCATCCAGACTCTGTTGATGATTGCAGCAACCCTTTCGAAAGAGGAGGAGTACATTTTATCTGCCCTTTCCTTTGATCTGTGCAGCATCCTCTCGGAAGTAGGAATCCCAAATGCCTCTCCGATAGCATCTGGCGTGAAGTTGGCAAACAATTTTCCATTTGGAGAGACAATGGTTCTATGCTCCGGCTTGTAGTAATTTGCGCACTCCATGATTAGCTCCGGGCACTGAATTGCTGGTGGAAAACTAGCGGCTGCATAGATTCCACTTTTCATAATATTGTGTGCTGTGACCGACGGTTGATGGCCCCCTAGCCCGAACATCCTTGATTTGAGTGCATTAAGATTAAATGAACCCAGGTTGGTGTCATTTAATCCCGCCAACTTTGAAGTAATTGCTGACTTTGGAAGAAATGGCTTGGCGAGCCTTTTGATCATTGCCTATCGGGATGAGCTTGCCTTGCCCGCTTCAGTATTTGCAACTCTGCCTATAGCTCTGCTTGTTCCTGCAACATCCTTTGCTCCAGCCATCTACAAAAAAACAAAATAGAATAATAAGTTAGACTGCAGATTCTTAATAAAATAAAACAATTTCCGAGACGGCTGTGGATACGGAGTTAGTTTTGAAAATGAAATTCTTCAGCATAAATTTCTAACTCCAAACCTCAAACTGTATAAAAACTCTGAGCTTAGAAATAAGCTTTTAGCAACTTCACTTCCGACTGGCAAAGAAAATCACAGCAAACTAATGACTTGCAGCAAGTAGCTAATTTCTCCAACATAAATAATTCAAATTTTTTGATTTCAGCCTGTCAACCTCAGTAATTAAAAGAATAAAGAGATCACTGCAACATGGAATTTCAAACTTCTTCTCAACTCCAACAGCAATCAACTTTCAGCAGTTCAAAAATAAAGATCTCTAGAGAAAAGAAACCTTCTGCAACTTCGGAAATCTGCAGCAACTCCAACAACTTGGAAATAAAATTTCAGCTCTCCAGCACACAACTTTGAAATTTGCAGCAACTCTATCTCAACAGTGAGAAGAAATAAATTCTCCAACACAAATAATTTCGAAATTTGCAGCAACACACTCTCAGCTCTTCGAAAAGAAAACTCTCAGCAACTTGAGAATTAAATTCTCCAGCAACTTCGTACTTAGAAAATAAAAACTCAAGCTCACTTTCAGCAACCTCAGAAAAGATTTCAATCTCTCACGAAATTCCTCACTTCAGCATTTCCAAGCACTTCGAAATGTGTGAAGAAATGAGAGAAATGAGGTTGTTTAAATAACTTTTCATGAAGAATCCTGCCAAGTAGTGCTAGAGCTATTTTTAGCACCTTCATCAATTCACCACTCTCTTCACTCGAAATCTTCTAATTTAGACGCAGTAGTGGGATAGTCGTCGGCCAATCATTATGGCAGTTGCCATTAATGAAGATTCTTTCCTTGCAAAAATTCAAAATTTTCCCTCTAGTTTGCCAGTTAACTCTCAGTAATTTAAACAACTCGCGAGAAAATCACTTGACTTGATTGAAAATTCCATTTGAAAATCCTCGCAGTGTTTAATTAAATTTAATTCGACAAAATTCGTGGGAGTTGTAAATTCATTTCCAACCTGTTAAAATGTCTGTCATTTAAATCTTCAATTTCATGAAATTTGCCTTAGACATTTTAAACCTTCTCTTTAAAATATTCAACTCCAGGCGATTTAAAATCACTTGCTTGCTCGAAATAATCCATCCTCCGAGACTTTACTTCCATTAGGAAAATAATCTAGGCAAAACGAATCCCCTCTGAAAATATTAAAATTTCCCTTAGGGAAATAATTTTTTAACTCTGTCAACTTATGGGTGCGTTTTAAAGAGGTTCATTTAATTTTTTTATTTGACCCATGGAAAATATTCATCAATTGTTTTCGCCTTGAAAAATAAAATTTCATCACTTTGCCCACTTCATTTACATGCCTCTAGAAAATTTTCATAATCATATCAAGGGCGTATTTTCCTCTAGTGAAATATTTATTTCACTTAGAAAAAATCAATTCTTGACAATTTCTGACTCTGGCGTATTTGACCTCTTGGTATTATTTTTCATACACCCCTCGCCCACATTCTTAGAAATAAATTTAAATCCTCACTCCTTGGGCGTATTTCTTTCTCATTCAATTTTAAATTTCCATGCCTTCGAAATTTTCAAGGCTCTTATCACTTCAACTTGGGCGCATTCCGTAGGTGGAACTTTGATTGTTTGTGCCTTAGGCAATTTTGAAGAAAAACTTTTCTCAAAGGCCCATATCACTCTTGCTTCTTTTACTTCCATGGACTTAGGAAACTTTTGCTTGGTTGATCTAGGCTTGGGCACATTTGACACAGCCTGCTTCCATTTCACTACTTAGAAAACTTTCCATACCACCACCTTCCTTGAGGGCATAAATGGCATATGCTACTTACATTTCATGCCTTAGACGTTTTAAGTCTCCAGCAACCTTGGGCGCAAATAGCTTGGGAAGCTTTTGTTTTCATCATGGGCACATTTTCATGTTAGAGCTTCAAGTTTCAACACTTGGAAACTTTTCCTCATCTTCACTTCCCTCCAGGGCACATTTTAGGTGGCAAGCTTTCATTTTAAGTGCCTTAGGTGTTTTCAGCCTTCCAATTACCTTGGGCGCATTCACTACTTCAAGCTCTCATTTTGCCTTAGAAAATTTTCAAAGGCTTTATTCATTTTCTGACTTGGGCACACTCACTTGCTGGAGATGGGCGCATTTCTCATGTGCTGGTTTAACTTCGTTGTCTTAGTCATTTCCCTGAAGTGGCCTTTATAAGGTGGGTGCATTTTGCCTCTTGCACTTTCGTTTCAACACTTAGACTTTTGATTGCTTCTCCTTTTACCTTGGGCGCAAATGGGGTAGGCTACTTTTGCTTCATGCCTTAGGCGCAAATTTCAAGGTTCTCAACTTACCTTGGGCGCATTTAACACCTTCTACTTTCATTTTACGACTTAGACAATTTTCCAAGTCTTCTTGCTTGCCTTGAGGGCCCATTTTAGGTGTCATGCTTCCATTTCCCACGCCATAGGAATCTCTTTATCATGGGCGCATTTGGTATGTGCTACTTTCACTTGAGGGCGCAAATGAGAGGGTGAGCTTTAGGTTTGTGCCTTAGAAACTTTTTGAAGTCCTTCCAATCACGGCTTGGGCGCATTTGTTAGGCCAAGCTTTCACTTGAAGGCGCATTTCATAGGGTGGACTTTGATTCTTCGATGCCTTAGGCGTTTTTTACTCGAGGCTCTTCCATGGTGGGCGCATTTTGATGTGCAGGCTTTCACTAGAGTGGGCGCATTTCATTGGGGGAACTTCCATTTTTGCCTTAGGGAATTTTCAAGGGATCACCTTCAATGTGGGCGCAAATTAACCCATGGGCTTTCGTTTTAAACACTTAGAAAATTTTAACTTCATCACTCCTCTTCTTGGGCGCATTACTTTCTTAAAGCTTCCATTTCAATGACTTGAAAATTTTCATGCCTCTGCCCCTTTGGGCGCCTTTTGGAGGGTCCACTCTCACTTTCACACACTTAGTAGAATTTTCATGCCCTTGTCTGCCTCTACCTTCACATTCTATTTTTAGCAAGCCCTTGCTATTTCTAGTAAGCCCTTTGATTTTCGACTTCCACAGCTCCGTTTTGCCTGAAAATTTCAC
Source organism: Sequoiadendron giganteum (assembly GCA_007115665.2). Lineage (NCBI taxonomy): Eukaryota > Viridiplantae > Streptophyta > Pinopsida > Cupressales > Cupressaceae > Sequoiadendron > Sequoiadendron giganteum. The sequence continues at coordinate 579,176,906 of CM021102.1, forward strand.
CATATAATACTCTTCGCCTTGTGATCCTGTTTTCGCCTGTCCTTTGCTTTGACCTGCTATTTATAGCCATCTGCTATTTATAGTATGTTCCAAAGCTGCCTAACTTTTGTTGCTCCGTTTGACTTGAAACTCGCTATGCCTGATCCTGATAACTTGAGTTCCTTGTTCACACCTACCTCTGGCGCAAACCTGCTATTTATAGCTGTGTCCTGACTTACTAAAAATAGTAAGTCCTCTGATTTCGCTCAAATTTTTCCAGCAAGTACCTTGAAGTATGCTGATATCGGTGGGGTGCTTTATTCTAACCATTTCTGGATTTTACCCCCTATAAAAGTGGAAACCCTAATTTGCCTTGCATGTATCCTGAACGGTCTCCGTTTGACTTTGTTTCTTCTACGTGTCGCTCTGTATGTTGAACTGAAGTGTCGGGTGGCTGGAGTGAAACTGCTATTTATAGTAAGTGTCCTGGAAAGTGATCAATTCACTGCCGGATGATTTTGCATGTCATATTGCCTGTGGGATCTCAGGAAACCCAGAAAACTGGTCTGCATGCGGGCACTGGCTAAAAATAGTAAGTCCTCGAAACTTGATCCTTTCTGCTTGCATGTCACACTATTGCGAAGCTCTTGAAAAACCCAGAAGGAATATTCGGACATGCATTGAAAAACTCTGCATGCAAACCCTAAAAATAGCCTCCGAAGGCTGAACTCTGAAAGTGATCGTCTTGGTTTGCATGTTACATCGTTGCGAGGGTTTTGAAAAACCCAGAAGTGATCTCCGGACATGCATTGAAAAATCACATGTGTGAACCCTGAAAATGGCTTTTGAAGCCTGAACTGCCAAAAATAGCAAGTTGTCTGATTCTGCTCAAAATTTAGGTGCAAGTAGTTTGATGTTACCTGAGTGTGATGGAACAATTAGAATTCCAAAATCTTGATGAAACAGTCCCCGATTGACTACTTACTATAAATAGTAAGTTGTCAGAATTCAATGAAAATTCAGTGGGACTTTGCCAGACACCTTGTAACTGCAGTACTAAGCTTAGATTCCAATTTGATAACTCGGTTTGACCTTTAAAAGCCTGAAGGATAGAAAACCCTAATTTCACAGACTTAACCAATATTTCAACCTGGGTCAAACAATGGGACATCCCCGAAAGGACGGAAAGACCAGAGAGAGAGAGATGCACAACCAAAAGACCAGAATGGAGCAAATTTTAGGGGGTCCCCATCTGGATGGGGTGATGTGTGAAAAAGGTCACAACACTACATATTTTCAATCAATTGGTACAATTGAAATCGATGATCATGCATCCCATACTATATGATCATTTTCCTCTTGTACCAACAATGGGGTCATTCCACCTACACTAATCTAGTTCTCACACCTCTAATTGTTGTGTTCTAGGACACAATAAATATTTTCACAAGATCTATAGGGGTGGATTGCATAACTTGATATGGCATATTATGCAATTTGATGCGGTTGATTACACAAACTGGCTGAACAACATATTTTACACAACACAACAACAATATCTTTTCATAATCCAACATCCGATGCAAGAGCATTACGAGTAAATCCTACATCACCCAAAAATATTTGTCTTTTCTTTGCTTGTTTGTTTATCTTCTTTGTTTTTCTTGCAAGAGCAGATGATGTAATTTATGAAGAATCATGGATGGTTCATGGCCAAGTGAATGTTTAATTTTGCTAAGAGGCCAATTGGGTACTCGCATTTCAAATTTGGGAAATATTTCAAAAAAATTGAGGAAGATATGCAATTGTGAGATTTTGTGTCTAGGATTTTATATTTCAAATTTTGAGGAGGATTTGAGAAAAATACTGAAACTTATGTAATTGCTTAATTTTCCTATGCTTTAGGATATTTTGGTGTTGCGTAACATTCATGCAATGTGGATAATAGTTAATACCACAAGCCCCTGAAAACTCCACAACAGGCTTAATTTCCTTCAAAATCATTTAACTATAGAACTTTTTTCGTGAAGCAGATATATCCTTGTACCCCTTGAATTTTCGTAACTAATGATAGAATGCAAACTTTCATCATAAAATGACAAAGTGATGATTTTAATTGCCTACGCACAAATCCAAGGGCCATTGAGGCCTTTCCACATGTCCTATCATGTTAAACTACCTCGACTTTGTTTGTAAGCTATAAATAAGGATTTTGAGCTCTTTTAGAGCTATTTTTTTTTAGAGACTTCTTTTGCAAGAGTAAATTAGAGGGAAGTTAGTGAGTGTTTGTATATTGAAGGGAACTTCGTGATGAATTTTGAGGAAACTAGCTGGGTCGAACATTTGTGATTGTAAGGTGTATTTCCAAGGCATGTAAGAAGCCACATATTGTGTTGAACTGCAATGTACTAAACATTGATACTCCTACTGTAATGTTTTAGTTGCAAGTTCATAAAGAGATAATTAGAAAATTGTTGTCTATAAGTTTTATTTTCTTCCTGACTTAGTCCCTTGTCAAAGTCTCCAAGTATTTTTCTACAACAAGTGTTATTAGAGCCAAGTTGAATTCCTTGAAACTATGGAAGTGTTAAGGCAGAAACCCTAAGGAGATTGTTGTAGGAAGAGTGAAGAAGAACCTACAACTACAAAGGATCTGAAGACATGGCACACATAGGAAGACACAAAAGAGTCATTCCACGAGTTGGGGTCGCAACACTTGTAGAGATGATAAGAGACATCACAAATAGATTTGATGCAATGGAGAGAATGCAACATAGAGGAGTACCTATAGAGGATGTGAGTGATAGTGAGGAAGAAGTTAGTGAAGAAGCAGAAGAAGGAGAAGATGAATATCAGAGAAGGTTTATGAGTGCAATGACCAAGATTACCAATAAAACCCATGTACACCTACCAAGTTCCAGTGGTAACGTGAATCCAAAGGAGTTGATAGATTGGATTTCATAGGTGGAGAAATATTTTGAGTTAGAATCCATTGAAGACCATAAGAGGGTAGATTTTACAACTATTAAGTTGAAGAGACATGCATCTCTATGGTGGGATCATGTACAAGTTGAGAGACAGAGAAAAGGAAAGGAGAAAATCAGAACCTAGGAGAGAATGGTCACCAAATTGAAGGGAAAGTTCTTACTAGTAGACCATCAAATCACCATGATCAAGAAGTTGTAGAACCTTAAGAAAAAGGAGAAGAGTGCACAAGAGTATATAGAGGAGTTCTATAGATTGAACATCAAAGCTGGTCACATTGAGGATAATGCGGAGAAGGTCTCCAAGTATGTTAATGGTTTGCATTATTTTATTCAAAATGAAATTAGCATAGTCAAAATTATCAACATAGAAGAAGCCTATCAATTTGCATTCAAGGCTGAGCAAAAGATCTCTTGAAAATAGAACAATTCTAGGGGAAGAGGTAAATCCTTGAGAGTGAGAAGACAATCGAGTCATAGACGTGGTTATTAGGATAAGCAAGGAGAAACAAGTAATTTGCAAACTAGAACCCAAGAAGGGTGAGGAAGGGGTGCTTATCCGAAAGGTAGAGGAAATTTTGAAGAGGATTTAGTGGAACATGTTTCCAATGTGGACAAGTTGGACATAGGGAATTTGAATTTCCTCAATGGCAACAAAGTAGTGGAAAGGGGAAAGAACAAGAGTCCATATAATACAAGTTGAGGAGGAGAATGTGGAAATTGTGGCCTCACCAAATCATGGAGAAGAGCTTGAGGATGGAGAATCCCTGATGCTAGAGAGTCCTAAAACTAGAGAAGGTACAAGAAGAGCCAAAACAGAGAAGAAACTTGTTTAGAACTAGATGTAAGTCTAGAGGAAAATGCTACAAGATCATTGTGGATAGTGGCAGCATTGCCAACTTAGTGTTAGAAGAGATGGTGGAGAAAGCGAAGCTCAAGAGGCTAAAGCATCTGACTCCCTACAAGGTTTCTTGGCTGCAAAGAGTACATCAGTTATTGTTAAGTGAGCAATGCCTTGTTAATTTTCATATTGGGAACTATAAAGATGAGTTAATGTGTGATATCATGCCAATGGATGCATGCCACATTCTGCTAGGAAGACCTTGGCAATATGATAAGCAAGCTATTCATGATGGAAAAAATAACTGTTATAAGATAAAGAAGTATGGAAAGGAATATGTGTTAAATCCCATAAAGGATAAGGATGAGGAGGTCGAGAAAACCAACAGAGTTTGTCTAGTGACTGGAAAGAATTTCCTAAAGGATATCAGGAAGGAGAAGGTATGTTTTTCCTTCCTCCCTAAACCTACAAAGGTTAGGACAATAGAGAAAGGAGAAGAGGTTCCCATGGAAGCCCAAGAAATTTTGGATGAGTTCACAGAGATACTAATGGAGGACTTTCCTGAAGGGTTACCTCTATTATGAAGCATAAGTCACTACATGGATTTGACACCAAGTGCTAGCCTACTAAACAAGACACCATACAGAATGATACCCATGGAGAATGAAGAGGTGAATACACAAGTGAAGATTTGTTGGATAAGGGGTTAATTAGAGAGAGTATTAATTTGTGTATTGTACCTACTATACTCGCACCAAAGAAAGATGGTGAATGGAAAATGTGCATTGATTCCAGGGCTATAAATAAGATAACCAAATAAGTACAGATTTTCATTGCCTCAAATGGATGACCTAATAGATTGTTTGAGTGGAGTAAGATATTTCACTAATATTGACTTGAAGAGTGGGTATCACCAAATCAGATTTTGTTGGCGTCTCAATTCGCACCTCTCGAGTGCATATTGAAAACAGATAGCTATGCAGAGATAAATTGATCTTCAAATTAGGAGGGGAAGCTCCCTCTTTTGCTGTTGATGCGTAAAAAGAAATATAAACTGAATTCCTGTCTTTTTACTCAGCTGAGAACACAACGTTTATAAAACTCTATGCGTTGCAGCTGAGGTTTTTCTCTAGTTTCATAATCTCAACTACAACTAGGCTTATTTTATAATGCTTCTATCTCCTCAGGTAAATTCAAGGAGAGAGGATTTAGAAGTAACTGGGAATGATTTGGGTAACTTGGATGAACTGTTTCTTAGAATGCATCTAAAGGCTCATTGCTCTTTCAAATTTATGCTGAAATAAACCTTATGCAAGTAAACATCAAATGACAAGCTAGATCTTAGGATTCCCTCGAAGGCTCATTGCTCTTTCAAGGTGTAGGCTAAAAGAAAGATTATTAAGAACAGGACATCAAACAACAAACTAAATATTAGGATTCCCTTGAAGACTCATTGCTCTTTTCGAGGTGTAGGCTGAAATAAAGTTTGCAAGAAACAACATTAAACGATAAACTTAATCTCCAAATTCTCTCGAAGGCTCATTGCTCTTTCTGAGGTGTAGATCAAAACAAAGATTATAGAAACAACAAATATTGATAGATCTTGAAACTTTGGATCAAAGGCTCATTGCTCTTTTGATTTATTTTCTCAAACTCAATCAATGATAAAACGTTTGGGACAGAAAATGGTATGAAAGAGGACAATCATACAAGATACGATCAACAAAATAACTCTTAGACAAAGAGTGAACACAAGTACATGAGCAACAAGAAAGCTAGCAAATTGCTCAACATTTTTTTATCACAAGTATGGTTAAAGAATAATGACCAAAGGTTGCTGAAATGTGCCCCTTAGTTTTTTCTTTGAAATTTCACCAACAACAAGCACCCATTAAGGGTTAGCCCAAAATCTAAATCAGCTAAAGGTAACCTTCGCCAAGAATGTTCACCAAGATCCTATTGAAGGGGAGGTGATAGCATATGGGAAGGGATCGTTAGCAACAACTGAATTTGAAATACAAGCTGGAAATGAAAGCAGGCAGTGATCTGACCATGAAGATTCCATGCTACAACTTGTTCAGTGGTTGGGGGGGAGATATTACAATGAAGAACAATTCATCCGTTTTTAGCAGGCAACCACTTACCAGTGCGGATTTGCCACTTAATCAGTGGGTGAGATAGATATTACAATAAAGAGAAATTCATCCGCTTTTCAGCAGGCATCCACTCAGTAGTAGGGATTTGCCACTTAAACAATGGGAGAGATATGAGAGATACAATTAATTATATCTCCAAACTTGCGGTAAACCATCCTGGGGTTACAATGTGTGAAAATAAACACAAGTAAATTCAGCAAATAAATGACTCGAACAGTACTATTGTTTACAGTCTTACAATGTCAAATATCTGCTAATTACAAGTGTTTTTGCTATAGAATCAAAACGAAATGAAAGGAGATGATTTCACAACCTTCCAATCTACTCAACTACTGAATTACAAGCCAAAATCTGAAGTATTATCAATCTGATATAATGAACCAGCAAATTGTAATTTTCAAACCAACAAACACAACATACCAAAATGCTCACCAATTCCTCAAAACTCCTTCGAAAGACCTGAAACAGATTGCAAAAGCTTCTAAGGAGGATGGCGCCCAGTTTCCAACTCAGAAACCACATCAAAATCCTGAAAATGAATTGTGTACGAATTCCAAGGCAAACCCTACAAGGTACGGCTCTCCTAGAGGGGTGAACCTCAAGGAAAAATCAAATACTTCATAATAAAATCTGAGAATGCACAAAATGAGTCACCTTTAGCATAGGATGGATATGAGAAAACACCCACAACAAAGTTAAATTCACTCGAAGAGCTGCAAACCAAAATCTACTTCAGCTATATGATAATCAGCAATACAAAAACTGAAAATATCACCAAAATTCGCCAACATTGAAGCACAATCCGCTAGTCTGGATGAGAAGCAGCCATAATCCCAACTAAGTGTTATCTTTCAAACACGAAATTGGATCTTTGCTAAGAGGTATGCATTCTTCGAATCCAAATTCATGAAGTCATTCCGATAGCTTAACGATAGCATAAACAATGGATACCCAAATGATGGAGCAAAGCCTTTCTTTGATAGAGCTTGAGGCGACTTTTCAAATTCCCAAATTTTCCCTCCAAAAATGGGATGCCTATTCACCTTTTAAAATATTTTAATTTTCAAAATACTTTAATCCCTCCTTATTTTGGCATCCAATCTCCAAGGAAAAATAAAACATCATAAAATATTAATGAATTCCTTCATGAGGCATCCTCCCTTAATGACCACCTTTTAAAACAAATTCAAGTCATGATGTTAGGCCAAGGGGTCAATTCAAAAATATAATATTAATGAATTGAAATAACTTATTTCTCCAATATTTCACCTCAAAAGCCAAATTCAAAAATACTCAAATGCTCCGCCTGAAATGGAAAGCTTATTGTGATGCTGTCAATTGGAACCCTGCTAAAATTAGAACTTACTAAAAACAGTAAATTTTGAGAAATGCCAAAAACCTCCAAACACAGGAAACCCTAATTTCTCCTCAACTAGCCTACGGGCCTCCAGAATAGGCTGACGATCCATTGAACTGCCTACTAATGATAAGGGGACATTATAGTCCGCCCTCCTCAAGATTGCTTGTCCTCAAGCAACCACAAGTCTAGATGCTGCAAGATGTGTTCACCTTCCCATGTTGCATCTTCAATTGGCAAGTTCCTCCATTTGACTAAGTACTCTTTGATTGTTCTTCTCCTTAAAGAGCGTTCTCTAGTATCAATGATTTCCTTTGGAATCAACACCAACTATCCTTCTTCATCCAATGGAGACAACTCTAATGTAGCAAATACATTGTGCCCAAGCGCCTTCTTGAGGCGAGACACATGAAAAACATTGTGCATCTTGCTACTGGCTAGAAGCTCCAACTCATACGCCACTTCACCAATCTTCTTGATGACTTTGAATGGGCCATAGAATCGTGGCTTGAGCTTTTCTGCACCTCTTTTTGAGAGAAGATTGTCTGTAGGGTTGAATCCTCAAATAAACCATATCTCCAACTTCAAAAGAACGCTCAACACACTGCTGATCAACGTATAACTTCTGCTGGTTTTCAGCTTGTTGGAGATTTTCCTTCAATGATTTCAAGATGTCTTGGCTTTTCAGTAACATATCATTTGCTTGTGGAGCTCTACTATCACCAAACACCAAATCTACAAAGTTAGGAACATCAATATCCATAAAGAGCCATGAAATGAGACATCTTAATTGACATGTGATAGGAAGAGTTATAACAACAAATGAAGCCATTTTACCCAAGCTCTTTGTTGCCCCGAAACATAATTTCTGAGGTAGCCTTCTAACCATTTGTTTACAATCTTTGATTGTCCATCTGTTTGTGGGTGATAACTAGTTCTTGGAGTGAGCACTGTACCACTCAGTCAGAAGATTTCTTGCCAAAAATCATTTAGGAACTTGTTGTCCCTATCACTGACAATAGTTCTAGGCAAACCATGCAAACGGAAAACTTATTTAAAGAACAATTCAGCTACTTGAGCTTTTGTAAATGAACTTGTGATAGCAAAAAAGTGAGAAAACTTAGTCAATCTATCTACCATAACATAAATGCAATCTCTCCCTTGCACTTTTGGTAATCTTGTGATGAAATCCATTGCAATGCTCTCCCATTTTTTATTAGGAATTGGCAAGGGCTGCAAAAAACTAGCTGGAAAAGAGTTCATTTTTATTCATTTGACATGATGAACACTCCCTTATGTAGTGCAAGACCTCTTCCTTCATCCCTTTCCATGAAAATCTTTCACAGATCTGCTTATAGGTCTTGAAATACCCTTGATGACCAGCAAGGGGAATATCATGAAATGACTGTAGAAGCTTCTTCTTAAGCTTAGATTTGAGCACTAAAAAGATTCTACCTTTATAGAGGATCAAACCTTCAACCAACTAATATCTTCCATCTTGCAAATGACTTTCTATGACGCTAGTTGCAAACTGATTTTTGGCTTAATCAGCAAGCAACAACTCCTTCCAATCTGCAGTAAGCTCACAAAGCGAATTTAAATGAGGTCTTTTGGATAAAGCATCCGCCAATATGTTGTTTTTGCCTTTGACATACTCGATGTCAAAATCGTAAGCTTGGAGCTTACTCACCCATTTCTATTGTCTTTCATTCAAATCCGTTTGGTGTATAAACTGCTTAAGACTGTTATGATCAGTCTTCACCACAAATTTTCTTCCCACCAAGTATTGTCTATACTTGGTTAATGATGGAAAGCATCTCTTCGTCGTAAATTGAATATGACCTTTCAGCTCCTCTCAATTTTCTGCTCTCAAAGACAATGGGTTGCTTGTCTTGCATGAGAACAACTCCAACTCCTTCACCTGAAGCATCACATTGCAGCTCAAAAGGCTTCGTGAAATCTGGTAGAACCAATACTGGACATGAGTTCATGATGTGCTTGAATTTGTCAAAGACTCCTTGTGCTTTATCCATCTATAGGAAAACTCCTTTCTTTGTAAGATTTGTAAGGGGGGTATCCATGTGAGAATACGCCTTGACAAACCTTCTATAAAATCCATACAAGCCCAAAAATCCCTTCAAGTGAGACACGTTCTTTGGAGGTGGCCAATCAAGGATGGCTTTAATCTTTTCAAGATCAACTTTGACACCCTCAGAGCTGATAATGTGGCCGAGATAGAGTAGCTTTGTCATCCTGAACTCACATTTTGATTCTTTAGCAAACAAACATTCCTCCTCCAAAATGCTAAGCACTTCTTCCAAGTGCTTGAGGTACTCCTCCCAAGACTTGCTGAAAATGAGAATGTCGTCGAAGAAGATGAGCACGAACTTCCTCAACTGCAGCCTAAAAATCTTGTTCATACAAGATTGAAATGTTGTTGGAGCATTTGTCAAACCGAATGGCATGACAAGGAATTCAAAATGCCCAAAGTGGCATCTAAAAGCAGTCTTCTCAATGTCCGCCTCCCTCATCTTGATTTGGTGGTAGCCTGACCTAAGATCAATCTTTGAGAAATATATGGCCCCATGAAGCTCATCAATAAGCTCATCTATCCTAGGGATAGGATACCGGTTCTTGATTGTCTTCTGATTCAATGTGCGGTAGTGAACAGAGATATGCATTGCCCCATCTTTCTTTTTGACCAACACCACTGCTAAAGCGAAGGGGACCTTACTTGGCCGAATAAACCCCATTTCTAAAAGCTCCTTGATGGCTTTTTCAATCTCATCTTTCTACTTCTTCGAGTATGGAGTGGTGATGACTGGTTTTGCTCCTTCTTCGAGTTCAATCACATGCTCACACCCCCTTTCTGGAGGTCTTCCAGGAGGTAGACTCCCAAAGAATTTTCTCTTCTTAGAAAGCAAGGCTTGAATATCTAGATGATATTGCCTTTTCTCCTCCACCGGATCAGCTGGTAGGATTAGACATTATGTTGCCCATTCAACTTGATCATGGCGGATCAGACTTTCCATTCTCTTCAAGGACACTATTCAAGCGCCTCCATTTGACATCCCTCTCAAAACAACCTTCTTTCCATCAAATTGGAACTTCAGCTCCATTGTTTGTAAATTCAATGTGATCTCTCCAAGAGATCGCAGCCATTGTATACCCAGGACAACATCGGTGTCACCAATGCCAACTACATAGAAATCATCTCTTACTTCATAGTTTCCCAATTGTATGGAGAGGTTGGGAATCCTCCTTGTGCAAGACATGGTGAACCCATCAGCTACCATCACCTTGAAGCTTTCAAATTCTTCTGTTTGCAAACCTCTCTTTGCCACCAACCCTTCGTCTATGAAGTTGTGAGTTGCTCCGATATCAATTAGAGAAACAATTCTTTGTGAACCAATCACTCCACGAACCCGAAAAGATTCATTCTTCTAAAAACTTGAAAGTTTTGCCAAAGCACTACCATCTCCAACGTCTTTGGGCTTCTCTTCTAGAGCTTCTTCACCTTCACTACTTGGTAATTCATTTTGCTAATCAAAAAAATCAGATTTTGATCCATCATCAGAATAATATCCCATATGTTGTGCTTTTCTTTTTCCATAACATCTGTGACCCTTTGTCCAAGGCTCGCGACAAGTGTAGCAAATGCCATCTTTCCTCAACTGTTCTCGGAGCTCTTCAGTAAACTTTTGAGTTTTTTATGATTAAAGGTCTTAGACTGAAATTTTGGCCTTGGGGAAGCCAACTCCATGCTCCTTGACTTCTTGATTGCTTCATCCAAGGTTGGTAGATCAAAGGCTTTGACCCATCCCTTCAACGGCTCCATTAATCCTTCAGTAAACAAGACCACAAGTCTCCTCTCAGTAATGTTGGGAACCATTACTGACTATCTTTGAAAATCAGCCACATAACCTTCAAGAGATCCATGTTGCTTCATTTGCGCCAATTCACAGAATCTCACCTCAGGATCCTTGGTATCGAATCTCTCAATCAGCCTATTGGTGAATTCTTCATAGGTCTAGATGAGGTTATGGCCAAGTGTGACCAAACCATGGTACCACCATTCGTGAGAAGCTCCCTCCAAATGCAAGGTGGCAAACTTGATCGCATCTTCTTCAAGCATCAATCTCAATGAAAGGTAGTTATCTAGCTTTTGCACCCATGACCTTGTCATACACTTATCACTCCCATCAAAATAGGCCAAGGTCACCTTTCCAAGAGCCTGATGATAATCGCTTATGGGAACCACAGGAGCTCGGTATTCATTCCTTCCACCATTTCTTCTATTCCTTTGATTCATGAACTGATCAAAAGTCCATTGGTATCTAAGGTCGGGAGGCAAAGTGACATACTCCATATAGGCTTCTCTTGCGTCATACACTAAGGGTACTCCGACCTCTGCGTGTGGTTGTTCCTCCCTTGGAGTGAAAGTGGGAAAAAGAGGTCTAGAGGCTGATCCTCTAGTGGTTGCAACATGCTGCCCAATAGTCCTCTCTCTTTCGTTGACCTCTGAACCATTGTTGCCATTATTTCTATTAACACCACTGTTTGTCCAATATGATTGTTTTGGGGCTAAGTATTATTTTGAGTCGCTTGCTGATCCATTCTAGCTAATAACCGCAACATCAAATCTATCATACCATCAAATTTATTTTCCATCCTAGCATCTCTTTCCTCCATGGATTTTCTAGCACTTTCTGACATGTTATCAACTGCTTTATCGGTATCTTCAATTTCTTTACCAGTATCCCTCAAAGCTTTTGACATGTCTTTGCCTCTGGAACTGGTGGAAACTGATGTTGAGTTTTTGTCTGACTTCTAGGGAAGTATCAGTTATGTCCATAGTTGTCGAGAGATGCATCTCCTGCCCCCAGAGACGCGTCTCAAAGACTGGTACTTGTCTCCAGTACCAGAAACATCCCTGGAAATGCCTCCAGCAACATGGAAACTTGATGTGTCATCTCCTGATGTATCCCAACATCTCCCAGCTGAAATTTTGGCGTCTCTCATGAAATTTAAAGCATTAAAAAATTATAAGGTGAAAGAATTTATAATGTCCTGCTATTTTCTATAAATTATAAATTTATTAATTTTTATTTATATTAAAAATGATGGCATCTCCAAGTACCCCCGTCTCCTATTTTTAAAAAAAAACCATACCAATACCGATACCAGTCTCCTATACCAGTACCAGTACCAGTCTCTTGGCAACTATGGTTATCTCTATCGCTCATCTGAGAATTCAACCCAAAATGTTACAGGATGGCAAGATCTTGGGCTCTAATACCACTAAAATGTGCCCCTTAGTATTTTCTTTGAAATTTCACTAACAACAAGCACCCGTTAAGGGTTAGCCCAAAATCTAAATCAGCCGAAGGTAACCTTCACCAAGAATGTTCACCAAGATCCTATTGAAGGCAAGGTGATAGCATATGGGAAGGGATCGTTAGCAACAACTGAATTTGAAATACAAGCTGGAAATGAAAGCAAGCGGTGATCCGACCATGAAGATTCCACACTACAACTTGTTCAGTGGGGGGGAAAGATATTACAATGAAGAACAATTTATCTTCTTTTCAATAGGAATCCACTCAGTAGTGGGGATTTGCCACTTAATTAGTGGGTGAGATAGATATTACAATAAAGAGCAATTCATCCGTTTTTCAGCAGGCATCCACTCAGCAGTGGGGATTCACCACTTAAACAATGAGAGAGATATGAGAGATGCAATTAATTATTTCTCCACACTGGTGAATAAACTGTCCAGGGGTTACAATGTTTGAAAATAAACACAAGTAAATGCAGCAAATAAATGACTGGAACAATACTATTGTTTATAGTCTTACAATGCCAAATATTTGCTAATTACAAGTGTTTTTGCTATAGAATCAAAACAAAATGAAAGGAGATGATTTCACCAACTTCCAATCTACTCAACTACTGAATTACAAGCCAAAATATGAAGTATTATCAATCTGATATAATGAACCAACAAACTGTAATTTTCAAACTAGCAAACACAACACACCAAAATGCTCACCAATTCCTCAAAACTCCTCCAAAAGACCTGAAACAGATTGCAAAATATTCTAAGTAGGATGTTGCCCAATTTCCAACTCAGAAACCACATCAAAAGCCTAAAAATGAATTGTGCATGAATTCCAAGGCAAACCTTGCAAGGTACGACTCTCCTGGAGGGGCGAACCTCAAGGAAAAATAAAATACTTCATAATAAAATATGAGAATGCACAAAATGAGTCGCCTCTAGCATAGGATGGATATGAGCAAACACCCACAACAAAATTAAATTCACTCTAAGATCCAAACCAAAATCTACTTCAGCTATATGATAATCAGTAATACAGATATTAAAAATATCACCAAAATTCGCCAACATTGAAGCGCAATCTATTAGTCTGGATGAGAAGCAACCATAATCCCAACTAGGTGTTATCTTTCAAACACAAAATTGGATCTTCGCTAGGAGGTATGCATTCCTCGAAGCCAAATTCATGAAGTCATTCCGACAACATAACGATAGCATAAACAATGTATACCCAAATGTTGGAGAAAAGCCTCTCTTTTATAGAGCTTGAGGTGACTTTTCAAATTCTCGATTTTTCCCTCCAAAAAGGGCCTATTCACTTGAAATACTTTAATTTTCAAAATACTTTTAATCCCTCCTTATTTTGGCATCCAATCTCCAAGGAAAAATAAAACATCATAAAATATTAATTAATTCCTTCATGAGGCATCCTCCCTTAATGACCACCTTTTAAAACAATTTCAAGTCATGACATTAGGCCAATTCAAAAATATAATATTAATGAGTTTAAATAACTTATTTCTCCAATATTTCACCTCAAAAGCCAAATTCAAAAATACTCAAATGCTCCGCCTGAAATGGAAAGTTTACTGTGATGTTGTCAACTGGAACCCTACTAAAATTAGAAATTACTAAAAATAGTAAATTCTGAGAAATACCAAAAATCTCCAAACATAGGAAACCCTAATTTCACCTCAACGAGCCTACAAGCCTCTGAAAAAGGCTGACGATCCACTAAACTACCTACTGATGACAAGGGGACATTACAATTGCTCTTATCTATAGACACTCAAAGGAGTAAGGAACCCTAAAATCTCCTTGAGTTAACATTTAATTCTTGCCAATCAGCAAGATTTATTCCTATGTCTAAATAAAGGTAACTTAACAATTAACTGGAAAGACTACTTCAGTTAACTGATTCTAAACTAAAAGGAACTCCTCTGTACAAAGGTATCTCCAAATTTAGACATGCATAAAGGGTGGGACAGCGAGTTAACTTCGAAAAGGCACCAAGTTTAACTGCTTGTCTTAAATGCTATCTTTGGAAAGGTAGGATGTCCCAACTGACAGTTCACACTTCAAAAATTTGAGTAATTAACTCCTCCATCTTTATGTCTAGACAACTGATACTTCCAAGGATGATGTCATGTCTTCGCAGCATCTCCTCGCCACTTGCAATCTAATCTTGGAATTCAATCCTCTTTACAGTTGTGTCATCAAGCTTCGTTGACATGGCTGCAACCTGACTCAACCTACAGTCAAAAGGTTCACCACAGAAACTGATCATACCCTGTTCGTCAGTTTCTAAAAAAAGTGACTTTTTGCAAAAACTCTAAAAATTGGAAGCAACAGGGCAACTTTTTTGGAAAATTCTGGCACATGGATTTTGTGGCCAATGCTGTGTTGAGCTAACCCAAAAGGCTAGATCTGTAAAAAAATGTTGTTTACTTGGACATGCAATAAAACATAAGATAGGAATAGAACAAATTTGTGGGGAGAAGCTAGAAGTTATAAACTGCTACCTTGGAAAATGATGCTTGGAGATGAAGTCTTCTGAAAAACATCCTTTTGTGCAACCTGAACCTGGTAATATGAACACTGAAATTGGCTTTTGCCAGATCCTTCAAATGGTGTTGGAGAGAAAATATGTGTGTTTTAGCTCTTCAACCTGCAAAGAATAATGAATTATGACACTTAGATGCTTGATAAATATCCTTTAGAGGTGAAAGCAATCAATTTGGGCACCAAAACCTTGATTGAAGAGTCATTTTGTGTGATTGGGAGTTAACTGGACAATCTCCACCAATTTTGAAGATCAAGTCTAGGCATCCCAAAATTGGTGGGGATTGTTCCAATTAACTCCCAATCACGCAAAATGACTCTTCAATCAAGGTTTTGATGCCCAAATTGATTGCTTTCACCTCCAAAGGATATTTATCGAGCATCTAGGCATCATAATTCATTATTTTTTGCAAGTTGAAGAGCTAAAACACAAATATTTTTTCTCCAACTCCATATGAAGGATCTGACGGAAGCCATTTTCAGTGTTCTTCATATTACTAGGTTCAGGTTGCATAGAAGGATGTTTTTCACAAGACTTCATCTCTAAGCATCACTTACAAAGGAAACAGTTTATAACTTCCAACTTCTCCCCACAAATTTCTTCTATTCCTGTCTTACATTTTCTTGCATGTCCAAGTAAACAACATTTTTTCACATATATGGCCTTCTGGGTTCGTTCAACACAGCATTGGCCACAAAACCCACATGCCAAAATTTTCTAGAAAAGTTGCCCCGCTGCTTCCAATTTTTAGGGTTTCCGCAAAAAGTCACTTTTTTCAAAAATTGACGAACTGAGTTTGATCATCTCACGAGCGCCTACAATACCCATGTGCCATAATTTTCCAGGAAAAAATAGCTTCTACTTTTGAGGGGTTGTTGCATGTCCAAGAAAAAGTCATTTTTTTGAAAAATTGACGTTGTGGGTTTGTTCAAAAATATATTCTCAACAAAACCCACATCTCAGAAATTTTCGTAAAAATTACCCCTCGAGGAAGTTATTTTTAGCCGCCGTGAAGTGTTGTTCAAGTATAGGCATGTGCCCAGTCAATCTTCCGCATTCTCTTGGGTTGAATTCAAGACCAAATCGGTCTTGCTTAATGATTCCCTGAAGACAGCTGACATTGATTTGCATCAAGCACACCCAAAAGTTGATTTGGAGAAGCTAGATGGCATAGATCACACCACAATGCAGAATATTGAGCAATTCAAGTTGCTTGAGGCAGCTTCATTCCCCATCTCAGCGCAGAGCATCGAATTTATAATCGCTTGTGTAAAGCATTTCAACCCTACTACACAAGAGATTCAATCATTAGATGGACGAGTAATATGCAGTCTCAAGCCAAAGGATATTGAGAGATGGTTTGCTATTCCACCTTGTATGAACAACTTGGTCATATCAATGGAGGAATGTGACAGGGCATTCAACACATCAAAGGACAAATGTCAGAAACGAATGGAAAAAAGGTGGCTTAAAGAGAAAATAAACAACTTGCCCAAGAATGTGGGATGTGGAGAACTCAAAGATGAGTACGTGATCATGATCACACTACTCAACCATGTCACCGGTCAAGCAGAGTCAAACAAGTTCCAGATATGGATGTATTATATCATGGATCAACTTGCAAATAGCAAAGAACTCTATGACTGGCCTACATTGATCAATGACATTCTCCACAACCAAATGACCGGTTTCTTCAATGCCCATGAATTCCACGTGTTCGTACCTCGTATATTCGATAGCCTTTCAAGGGCAGTTTAGAGGGTTGAATACTATAGGAACTTTAGGTGTGTAGAAGGTTCATCAACATTTTTTGCAGCTTGAATTCTCATAATCAGAAAGACAATTCAAGCGGGTGAATGACCAATTCCTGATGCACACAATAAGAGACCTTAATCACGAGTCACATGTACGCATTTCACCAGAAGCCAAATTGGAAATGGTAGATTGGGCCGATGGGTTCATCCAGTTTGTAATGTTCCCCTTTTGGCAGTAATCCTGTCAGTGGCTCATCAGCCTATTCCGGAATTTTGTAGGCTCGTTGAGGTGTTTCAAAGGGTTCCAGTTTTGGAGGTTTTGTGATCTTTCCTTATTATTTACTATTTATAGTAAATACTATTGTTGGCAGTTTGTTGTTGTCAGCCTTCAGTTCATCACATCTTTGGAAGCAGTATTCTGAACTAAGCCTTGGCCTTTTGGAAATATTATTTTAATGATTTTCTTCATTAATTGAGCAAATTGTGCTAATTCGCAATTACCCCCTTGGCCTAAGGAACTAACTTCAAGTTGTTTTGAAAAGGGGGCTTTAAGGGTGGCGCCACATGAAGAAGTTAAAAGGTTTTCTTTTATTAATTCCTCATTATCTCAAGTGGGGCGTATTTTTAAAGAATGATATTTCCTTTTTGGAAATTGAAAAGGTGTGGCTTTTGGCATACCTTCTTGGAGGACTTGAACAGTCTCCTCTCTTCCTTTAAAAGTGAAGCTTGGCTCCAGCATTTGATCATCCATTATTTTGCTAAATTTATGTTGTCAAAATGATTTATCATTTTATACTTCGAGGAATGCTAACCTCCTAGTTCTTCCTTCAATTTCGTGTTTGCGAGACAACATCTAGTTGAATTATTGTTGCTTCTCATCCAAACTAGCAGATTGTGTTTCAAGGTGAAATTTTGATGTATTTTCTAGTTTTACAATTGTTGTTTGCATACAGCTGAATGTTGTTTTTGCTCATGGTTGAATGTACGAATTTTATATTGTTCTGGGCATTTGATAACAAGATCCCCAAGGTCTAGGCGACCATCTCCAAGCAATTTCAGATTTTAATTTGGAGTGTGCATTTTTATAATGAAAAATTGCCCCTCTCAAGGGCCGTACCTTTCATCATTGCATTGGGAAGTGTGCCATTAATTATTGCAGGTGTTTGGAGCTATTTTCCATGTCTCAATAGGGGCGCCTATCTCCCAAATGATCTATGCTTTGATTTCACGCACATCGGAGGTACTTTGATTGAGTTGTGAGCAATTTACGAATTTTCTATAGTTGCTGATATACATTTCCAGAATTACAGTTCGCTGATCAGAATTAAAAACAATTGTTGTTTTCTATATTTCTTCTTCTTTTCTCGTTATATTCTGACAGAAAGATAATGTATAACAAGGTGCTTGAATATTGGTGAAATTGGCATTGTAAATTGCAACCTTCTCTTTGTACAAGCTACTAACAGTAGTACTGTTTTCAGTTTTATTATTGCTGCTCTTTTTATTAAATTTCACACTAAGCACCCCTGGATGGTTTACTGCCAGTGAGGACAATCTGTTGTAACCTCATTCATACCCACTTCAGGTGGAGAATTCTCACGTTTCAGTGGATGTCTGCCATAGCAGAAGAAGTCTTTAATGTTGTAATCTTTTCTCCCCACTGTTTGGTGGTAGAGTGGAAAGTTCATTGGTTGGTTATCTGCCTTGTTGTTATTTCAATTCAGCAGTAGTACTCCACCATATGTTAGCACCTCGCCTGCAAAGGGATCTTGAGTGCACATCCTTGGTGTCGAGTTTAATATTTCTCTTTCAGTAGAATCTTGTACTTGTTCATTCAGTAGATCTTAGGGATCCTTTGACCATATGCTCGCCCCTCCTCAAGTGGTTTTAGGGTGCATTCTTGGTTAGAGTTCTTTAATGTATGTTTTGTTTATGCTAACGTTAATGGGTGATTGATTCTATTGTAAATGTTTGGTTTAAAAATCAAAAAAATTGAGAGAGAATATTTCACAGTTCCCCACTTTTACCTACATTCATGTATATGGATACTCGAGTCATCCAACCATGTTACCCTGTTATCAATCGGATAAGGTAGTGTTCATGAAATTTCTATGGAAGTTGCACAAATTTTGTACCTTTTTGCACAACAAACGCAAGACATCTACCAACTTTCCTTTTTCAGGTGGGTATTTACAGGTGCAAATCAGCAGCAGACACTAAGGCTATGAGCAATGAAATGACAAAACTTAACCTTAAGTTTCTCATTGAAAGATGCTCATATGACTCTTGGGGTCACTTTTCAGCTTGCCTTGGCCACCATTCTTTGCACAAACCTTCCATGGAGGATTATCGGTTTAGTTGTGAAGACGAGTTCGAAGTGCAAAGGCGCACCTATAGCAAGTTCACATTTCCACAGTTTGTTGAGTTCTTGTTAGAGGATGTGGAAGGATTATTAGATGATGATGGGGACGTCATATTTCCCACATTCTTCAGAGATCAAATTCACTCGTAACCTGCTTCGATCCATAGATTGGTATTGTTGACAGGTATTTTATGATTGCACCAACACAAAATAAAGTTTCCCAACGGATACTCTATCCTCTCTTGAACAAAGTATTTTGCATGCTAAGATTGCTAGAAAGATCATACATTCAACTCCAAGGTTCCTTATGTAGGGGATAGTCTCAGTTGGCTCGATGTGATTTGTTGGTTATTTCAAGGGGACTTACGTGAGTTGCTCATTCAGAACAAAAGGATTCTCAAATTTCAGGAGATTTGTAGTGACGCTCGGGTTTCCTAAGCTAACCAGAAAGTGCATAATTTAAAGAGATACAAGGATTAGAGATGCTACCATCTACTTTAAATGCGGAACGCAAAGATCAATTCTTGCAAACTTCGAACCAAGCTCTGCTTTGCCTCACTTTGGACAGCTTCTGCAGAACCAGTGCAATCTTCAAACGGATAACGATAAATATTCAAAGTACGATTCACCATGCAGAGACCGTCATAACGATGCATATCAACGTATAAACCGCAATTGAAGTTAAGTTCACAATGTTCCAGTTGACCACGCAAGGCGAACCCACCATCAGTGAGCCCGCTAGTGGTATGGATAAGCGAAGCTTGCTCAAATTAAACACCACATTCCACAACTACCGACTACTTGCATGAAATAAATTCTACTCAACTTTAAGCTACTTTAAGACCCTAAGTGAATCGGAGAGACAAAATTCTTGCTAGCTACTCACAACAAAAGATAGAACCACCAAGCAATGATAAATATTTGTATTATGAAAGTGTTCACAAGAACTTCTTACAAAGTCTTCAAATGGGAAAAAAAAATTTCCTCTTCAATCTAAACTATGCAATCTATGCTATGCTACTTCTAAGCTCTACTCTCTATTCTAACTTCTATCCTTTCTACTCTCTAATTTCTTAATCTAATTCTAATCATTACAAATGAGGGGGGATGCCCCTTTTATAGTTGGCCCAGTACAGCGAACGACTTAGGTTCAATTACAAAGAAGGGATCAGATCGAGCCACATATGCCCTAATTAGGGTTTTTGCCCTAAAAACCGCCACAAAGAGGAGTGGGGCAATGAATAAACAAAAGATTCTCCACTCCTCTGCAGAAACCACCATGCATAATTAATGCTTACTATCATCAAAAGATTCCCGTCCAGCAAGACTTTCTTTGTTCTGCCTGCCAATTCTGTTGCGCTAGGAGGAGGGTAAAAGAGTCTCTAAGAACGTCTCGGCAGATAATAAAAATTGATAGGATCCGGAGTTCGATTGCTCAGTTGTTCGCGTTCATCCCTCCTGTTGTTTTAATTCCTAGACGCACTTCTCTCTCGTAACTTCTAGCCCACTACCTTGGGTGCATTTAGCCTCTTTCGCATCACGTTCTTAATGCCAGCCAAATCTTTACTGCCATTTCTCTTTGCTTTGGAAACTTTTCACCTAATTTCTTCATCGTTACTTTGTCGTGACACTTAGCCATTTCTTTCAACATCTTCTTCCTACAAATGAGACATCATGGAGGAGTTTGAAATGTGCAACTTTTCTCCCTCCAAGGTTATAACGTTGTCCAGCTTCATCACCTCAAGTCCTCATGCTCTGGCTCCGGTGTTCATCCTGCAAAACAAAAACAAGAGCGTCAAAACATTTATAATATAAGTTCACTTCACTTACCCAATTTTCACGTTTTGACTTCCAAGGTCTGCTTGACCTTCAGATTTGATAAAATTCATCACTTTTCTAGCAAACTTTCATTTCATGAGGTCTTCTTCAAGGGCGCATCCACCACTTTGTGTTTGGAGTTTGTGCCTTAGAGAATATTTCACCTTGAGGACGCATTTGAACGCTTGATGTTTGAGATTCATTTCATCTTCAAACTCTTCATACCTTAGACAAGTTTCACCTCTTCCTTGTGAGTGTATTTGACCCCTTGTTGTTTTCTTTTCCCTTTCCTTAGACAATTTTATCTGCTTTATAAATTTCATCCACTGTAATCTAGGCGCTCATTTTGACATCACCAGCCGAGGCATTTTTTTTTGTAAAAACATCTCTTATTTGCCTCAGAGAAATTTCAATTTCGCCTAGGAAATTCATTAAACAGGCGACAGGCAAAAATCTCTGCCAAAACAACACGAGCAAGGTGAGGAAAATTTTAAAATCATCTCCCAGTGGGAAATGTCCAATACCTAGAAGAAATTTCCCCTCAGAAATCATCATTTTCATGTGTATCCAGACAAAGGGGAAAGTTTAATTTTTATTATTTTTGAAAAATAATAAAAATTGCTAAGGTTTATTCCATTTTAATTCTAGGCGCACTTCACACCTATAGCCCTCACTTTTCATGCCTTGGCGTTCTTCCTTGATTTCCTGAAGATATTCCCTTCATGCTCATGGGTGCATTTCATCTTGCCTTTAGAAATTTTAATGCTATCTCTCCTAGGCATACTTCACACTTTCACCTTTGAAAATGCCTTAGAATTTTTTTTTAATTCACCCATGAAGGGCGCACTTCACCTATCATGCTTCCATTTCAAACCTTAGGCATTTCTACGCCTTAGCAATCTTGTCTTATTTTCCCCCCCACAAACAAGGGCGCATATGAGGTGGTGTGAAGGAATTTCCGCCAACACTTAGAAACTTTCAATATTCTCCATTATTTGCTTTGAGGGCGCATTTTACCCTATGAGGAGGAACTTTTTTGCCTTAGAAAATTCTTGTAACCTTGCCCACACCTTAGGCGCATATCACATAGGGAGGAGGAACTCTTGCCAAGCTTGAGCGCATTTCATTAGGCCTCATGCCAAGGGTGCATATGGGGGTGTGAGGAGAAATTCTCCCATACTTAGAAAAAATTTCAACCACGTTTTCCTTGTCTACATCCTAGGCGCATAAAGCATGTGGAGGAGGAATTTCCCACACCAAGCTTTACCTTGTCTTAACAAATTTCCTTGGGCGTGTTCCACCTTAGGCCACTTTCAATCTTGGGCGCATTTCATGTGGTGTGTAGGAACTTGAGGGCACATTTAGCATATGGAACTTCCACCCAAGGGCGCATTTACGGGGGTGGGAAGCGATTCCCATGCCTTAGCATTTTTCCTCTTGCCTTCTCCTCTTGTGGGTGCATTTCACATGTGCTAGAGGAACCTTTGAGCGCATTTCACCCTATGAGGGGGAACTTCAATACTTTAGGGCACATTTCCCATGTGGTGAAGGAATTTTCTTATACTTAGAATATTTTCCTTCTTGTAGCCTTGAGGCTTGGGCGCATTTCACTTGTGGAGAAGAAATTTGCTTGTACTTAGAATATTTTCCTTCTTGTAGCCTTGAGGCTTGGGCGCATTTCACTTGTGGAGAAGAAATTTGCTTGTGCCTTGGGCGCATTTCCCATGTGGAGGAGGAACTTCCTTCTTGAGAGCGCATTTAGGCATGTGAGGAGGATATTTCAAACAATTAGAATATTTTCCCAAGCCTCTTCTTCTTGAGGGTGCATTTTGAAGGGGGAACTTCCATTTTATGCCTTGGAAATGTTTCACACTTCTTACTTCTCCCTTGGGCGCAATTGAGGGGGTGTACTTCCATATTCTCAGACTTAGAAGAATTTTGAGCATCTTACTTTCTTACACCTCGGGCGCATTTGAGGGTATGAGGAGGAATTCTCATGCCTTAGAAATTTTTTTAAAGCCCTCACATTGCCTTGGGCGCATTTGAGGGGTGGAGGAGGAAAATTTTCATACTTAGAAACTATTGATGCCAACCTACACTCCTGGGCGCATTTCATACTTCCTCCTGCCAGCTTCCATCTATGGACTTAGAATATTTTTCAACGCCTCAGCTACCCCTACCACTCTATTTTTAGTAAATTTCGGAGAGGTGTGAATCTCCATGGCTATTATCTATTCTGAATCTGGAGCTAGCATGATATGCCTCCTATGGCCCTGCTACCCTGTTTATACCTGTTGCCCAAGCTTGTCTGCTATTTTTAGCCATCCTGCTATTTTTAGCAAACCCTAAAATTGATTGACCTCTGCAGCTTCGTTTGACCTGAAATTTGTTCTACATGATCTTGATGTTTTAAGTGAACCGTTCACACCTACCCTCTGCATAAACATGCTATTGTACTTTATTTGATAGCTTTTGTACTTTACCCCATATTTTTAGGCATATAAGTGGAAACCCTAATTTGATTTGCATCTGCCTCAAACGACCCTAGTCTGACTTGGTTCCTGCTGCATGTTGCTCTGCCTGTGAAACTGGAGCATCGGGAGCTGCTCAGCATGTGCCTGCTAAAAATAGTAAGTGCTTGAAAAGTGACCAACCGACTGTCGGATGAATTTGCACGTTAAACTGCCCGTAGGATCTCAAAAAACCCAAAAAAACCCATAAAACTGGTCCACATGCGGGCATTGGCTAAAAATAGTAAGTCACTAAAAAATGATCAACTCCGCTTGCATGTCATATCATTGCGAAGCTCTCGGAAAACCCATAAGGAATATCCAGACATGCACTGAAAAACTCTACATGTAAACCCTAAAAATAGCCTTTGAAGGCTGAATTGCTGAAAATTATCATAGTGGATTGCATGTTATATCATCGCGAAGGCCTTGAAAAACCCAAAAAGATTCTCCAGACATGCATTGAAGAATCGTACCTGTGCACCCTGAAAATGGCTCTTGAAGTCTGAATTGTTAAAAATAGCAAGTTGTCAGAATCTGCTCAAATTTTGCGTGTAGGCAATCTGAAGTATCCTGAATGTGGTGAAGCAGTCAAAATTCCAAAATCCTGAGGGAAAGACCTCAAATTAAGTACTTACTAAAAATAGTAAGCTGTCAGAACTTAGAGAAAATTCAGTGGGAACCCGCTGGAAGCATCGTGATAGCAATGCCAAGCTCATATTTCAATTTGTCAACTCAATTTGACCTCAAACAAGCCTGCAGAATGAAAACCCTAATTTCACATATTTAGCCAAAATTTCCACTTAGGGCAAATGATGGGACATCCCCAGAAGGACAGAAAGATCAGAGAGAGAGAGACATAAAACAAAATCCAAAAGACCAAAATGGAGCAAAATTTAGGGGGTCCCCATCTGGAATGGGGTGATGTGTGAAAAGGTCACAACAAGTACGCCAAGGGAAGCATATCCATTGAAGAAATGATAAGAAAAGTTATAAGGAACAGTCAACTTTTCTTAGACAACAAGAGGACGCAGAAGGTAGCCATTCCAAACACAAAGCCGCCACCAATTACTACCGCGCTACCTTCCACTTCAAAGTGGAAACCCAAACAAAAAACAAGCAGTAACCCCCCTGAAGGAAGCATAATGTCTAGGCATTCGAGAGGAAAGATGCAAGTTGCTGATATAAATCAGCAAGAACAACATATGGACACAACCACAGACACAGCTGAAATAGTGCCAAAGGTAGAAGTAGAGCCTCCTATTCCGTCACCACCACAACAGTGTCCAATTCATATTGACTTGGAGCTAGATTCGCCACCACATGACATCTCAACATAATCTCACTCATCAAGAGTTTATGGGACTAGTAGCAATCCTTCCAACAAGGTTAGTCAAGACTCTTCTCGGCTTGAGAATCTCTTGGGTAGGAAGAGGAGATAGCCGTCCTTCCAACTGAACTTTGCAGAATTCGAAAATCTCTACCAAGACATGTCAGAGAAGAAGCTCAAAAAGCACATTCATGTGGAAAAGAATGCTGACAACGAGATTTTCATTGAGACTTCCGTGCCACTTGAAGACAAAAATTCGAATGAATTGGAGGTTTATGACTTCACTTTGGTGAAAGTCAACCTTGGTAAAAGCATACGCCAGGCTGAGATTGATCTCGTTGAGGTTGTAGCAGTGAGCATAAAGGAAAAAGTGGTTAAGGATGGTGAAGACAAAGCATCCCTCAAGGCTGAAAACTAGTAGGTGTGGCAATATATCTCCAACTTGATGCACGGTACTCCAAACATCACCGCCTTGCTCCTGCAAATGCTGGAGCTACCTATAGAGCAAAATCAGCTAAGTCGATTGATTCTATATGGGAAGCACCTGAGAGATCAAGTGGAAGATTTCATCACTAGGGGTTGGTTCATACTGCTAGAGTTGTACCAATTGAGGTACAATTCCCACGACCTTCGTGCAGAAATCCAAGAATCCGAACAAAGTATAGCAAAGAGTAGGCTTCAAGATGAGATCACCATCTCAGACTTGAGAATGGCGTATGATTCAGTCATTGCAGAGGAGAACAAGCAAAATATTTTCACTTAGAAAGAACTTGTCTATATGGTAAAAGCTTATGGTACAATCTCTATAGAATGGACTAAGTGCAGACAAAACGTGGCAAGTGTTGTTAAGTTCGTAAGAACATTGGTGACATCTATCCCTTGCCAATACCAACATGAAAGTAGTGAGTACATCAAGCTTGCTGAAGTGCAGATGCAGTTTTAGGACCTCATCCATAGTAGTTTCTACGGTGACCCTGTTGATTGTAGGTTGAGTAAGGTTGCAGCCATGTCAACGAAGCTTGATGACGCAGCTATAAAGAGGAGTGAATTCCAAGATCAGATTGCAAGTGGCGAGGAGATGCTACGAAGACATGACATCATCCTAGGAAGTATTAGTTGTCCAGACACATAGATAGTTAACAGCTGGCTGGAGGAGTTAATTACTCAAACTACTGAAGTGTGAACTGCCAATTGGAACATCCTACCTTTCCAAAGATAGCATTTAAGACAAGCAATTAAACTTGGTGCCTTTGCCAAGTTAACTCGTCCCACCTTTTATGCATGTCTATCTTTGAATACACCTTTGTACAGTGGAGTTCTTTTTAGTTTAGAATCAGTTAACTGAAGTAATCTTTCCAGTTAACTATTAAGCTACCTTTATTTAGACATAGGAATAAATCTTGCTGATTGGCAAGAATTGAATGTTAACTCAAGGAGATTTTAGGGTTCCCTACTCCTTTGAGTGTCTATGAATAAGAGCAACCTTTGCTCATTATTCTTTAACCATACTTGTGATAACAAAATGTTGAGCAATTTGCGAGCTTTCTTGTTGTTCATGTACTTGTGTTCACTCTTTGTCTAAGAGTTATTTGGTTGATCATATCTTGTATGATTGTCCTCTTTCGTACCATTTTCTGTCCCAAACATATAATCGTTGATTGAGTTTGAGGAAATAAATCAAAAGAGCAATGAGCCTTTGATCCAAAGTTTCAAGATCTATCAATATTTGTTGTTTCTATAATCTTTGTTTCAATCTATACCTCAAAAAGAGCAATGAGCCTTTCAGGGAATTTGGAGATTAAGTTTATCGTTTAACGTTGTTTCTTGCAATATTTATTTCAGCCTACACCTCCAAAAGAGCAATGAGCCTTCAAGAAAATCCTGATATTTAGTTTGTTGTTTGATGTCCTGTTCTTAATAATTTTCATTTTAGCCTACACCTCCAAAGAGCAATGAGCCTTCGAGGGGATCCTAAGATCTAGCTTATCGTTTGATGTTTACTTGCATAAACTTTGTTTCAGCGTAAATCTGAAAGAGCAATGAGCCTTCAAATGCATTCTGAGAAATAGTTCGTCCAAGTTACCCAAATCATTCCCAATTACTTCTAAATTCTCTCGCTCTGAATTTACCCGAGGAGATAGAAGTGTTACAAAATAGGCCTAGTTGTAGTTGAGATTACGAAACTACAGAAAAACCTTAGTTGCAACTCATAGAGTTTTATAAACCTTGTGCTCTCAGCTGAGTAAAAGGATAGGAATTCAGTTTACATTTCTTTTTACGCATCAACAAAAAAAGAGGGAGCTTCCCCTCCTAATTTGAAGAGTAGTTTATTTGTGCATAGCTATTCATTTCCAATACACACTCTAGAGGTGCAAATTGAGATGCAAACAGTTTTTTGGCACCCATCATGGGGCATGAGGCATAAAACTTCAAGAAAAGCTAATGCTTTTATGACACACAAATGACCATTTGGCATCCTACTTCTTCAGTTCAACAACCGGGTCTTACTCCAGCTATCATTTAGCCGAACTTCATACTAATTCAAGGAGAGAAAACAGACATCATCAGTAGCTTGTGGAGTTTCATATTTGAGAACAACGAGACATTTGCTTAGTGGAGGAACATGACTACTACTCTAGATGATGAAGGAGAAAAGGTCGATCTTGCAATCGGAAAGCCAACAACTCTTTGGTGGCAATAAACCATCCCGGCTTACCAAGTTTATACAATTAGGAGAAAAAATCGTCTCTTTCAAGAAGCGAACATTGGAGAAGCATCCAATGCAGATCCAATCTTTCAAGAGGTTCCTAAACATTTCCGAGAAGAACTTGAAGAAGAAACTACAGCCCAACCAAAAGCAATGGGCGACAACGACAACAATCAAATTGGAAACGGCCGAAATGGTAGAAATCTGAGACGTCCAGCCCCATTGCCTTGGGGTAATAACATCAGGTCATTGGCCTTGCAAGGACACCATGAACTGCCTAAAGGCTTCAAGAAAGCACTTCCCAAGATTTCATGACGATGAGGCTTGTCACCCTGATGAGCATATCTCTGCATTCACATCAACTTGCTTTGTTTTGCATGTACCACATGAAGATATCGCCATACATCTCTTCGTAGAGACTCTTGAGGAAAATGCTTCAAACTAGTTTCATCATCTGGAACCAGGCATCATCACAAGTTGGGCAGTCACGAGCGAGAAGTTCTTGGCCAGATTCAAGCCCGAAGGCAGTCATCAACTGTTTGCTCAACTCTCAACTTCAAAGATGGAGTCAAATGAAGCAATTAGAGAATTTGTGGTTTGGTTTAACCGCCTCATCGCACGCTTTTCCCATACACTCAATCAATCAGATGAGATATTATTGAGCAGCTTCAACAATATCAACCTCAACGACCATACCAACATGCCAAAGAGGAACCAAATTTCAGCCATTCAACAACTACAAGCCAAGATTTATCAACAACAATATCAACCTCAACGACCATACCAGCCAAAGAGGAACAAATTTCAGCCATTCAACAACTACAAGCCAAGATTTCCAAGAGCTCCACCAAGGCAACCTATTGAAGCTAAGAAATCTAATGTGTTTTGTTGTTTCCATGAAACCGATGCACACACTAATTCATCGTGTCATGAAAATCTAAGAATGAGCCAGATCATGGGATATACTGAGGTTGCACCAAGTTCAAGTTTCGTACCTTCACCATGTTCGAACGTTGTCTTTTAACAAACGGAGAACTTCGATGGCAACTCCACAATGGGATACTTTGATGGTGAACTCGTCAATCAAGAAGAAAAAGAACAATATCATCAGTATTCTCTTGTGGTGAATCATGAAAATGTTTCATAGCCTGTGTTTACACGTGCCCAACACCTCAAAGCATAGAAAGAAGAAGAAGAAAGATAGAAATCAAACAAAAAAGGAAAAGAAGTGCCTTCCACTTCTAATCCAAAGCCTTCACATGAAAACACAATACCAATTGCTCAAGATCCATCTTCAACAAATTTTGATATCGTGGCTTCCATGATGAAGATGAAGGTATAAATATCTCAACTGGAGTATCTTCAAGACCATCCAGAACAACTACATCGGATTCTCAAGGTCGTAAAGAAGCAGTTTGTGATTCAGCCCACATTGCTAGAGCTATCTGTACCAGCGGAAGAAAAGCCAAAGCCTTTCTATATATCTTTATATATAGGAGGATTCAAACTCAACAACTATATAATAGACTCAGGATCTTCTGACAATGTCATGCCTTTACAACACATGAACCCATTGGGACTCTCGTGCAGTAAGACCCACGACAAGTGTTATTCACTTGAATCTAAGTCAATGTCATTGGTCGACCAACTGAAAGACGCTCAAGTAAGGCTAGCATCTTGTCCAAAAAAGAAAATCATGATGACCATCCTAGTGGCTGATATTCCAACCAATTATGGGATGCTATTGAGTAGAATCTTCTACAAGGATCTCAAAGGAGAGATTTAGTTGGATTGGTCATACACGACAATCCTATTGAAGAAAGGTAGTTTCAAGCTAGAGCCAAAGGCAAAATCAATATTCACGGTGGTGAAATTCCAAGACCCCCAAGCACAAGTGTTGTATCAAGACATGGGTGCCAACACATATGCTATGTTCTCTGAAGTAACTGAAGAAAGGAAAAAGATCGCATATTCCATAGACACATCAAAGGAAGATCCAAAGATGTGGACAATGCAATTTGATTGAAGTTGCTCGACAGTAGGTTTGAGAGGAGTTGTCATCACTTCTCCCAAAGGTGTTTTATACCCATTTGCATATCGCTTGCAATTTGAAAACACAAATAACACAACAAAATATGAGGTGCTCATACTAGGTCTCAAAAACACAAGGGATATGGGTATAAAACTGCTCCAAGTTGAAGGTGATGCAGAACTAATTGTGCAATAGATCAGAGATCTTTACCAAGTAAAGAAAAATTGCCTTCAGTCTTATAGACAAAGGGTTTGGAATGCAATCAACTGGTTCGAAGCATTCAACATGAAGTTCATTCCACGTGAGCACAATAGCAGAGCAGATGCCCTTGCGTTATCAGCCACATTCTGGCTTCCGTCAGAATGCTTTCGCTATTGAGCTCGTCTACAGGCTAGTTGTCCCCGAAAACTGTGACAACTAGCAAGTCTTCGATGATGATGATCACATCAAAGAATTCATCTGCATGGCGGACAATTACAAAGAACTATTTTTTGAAGGCAGTGCTTCTCCCTTCAAAGAATCCATAGCAGAAGATTCTAAAGTAACAGAATCAGGCATCATTCAATTGAGAGGAAATAATATTCCCAAGGGTTTAGTATCCTTGGACGATATATTTGATAGGCATGACAAACATGTCCAAGACTAGAGAAATTCAGCCAACAAGACTTCTGTCGATTATTGTCAAGTGAAAATTGGTACCGAAGACAAGCCTCAACTTGTTAACTTGGGCAAGTGTTGTACTACAAAGGAGAGCAATAATTTCATCTCCTTATTCAAGCAGTATCGAGATGTCTTCTCCTGGACCTACGAAGATTTAAAAGTCTTCATACCTAAGCAGTTGTCTCACACAATTCCACTCAAGCTTGATGCCAAGCCCTTCAAACAGAAGCAAACACACTACAACCCACGCATCCAAGATACAATCTATGTGGAAGTTCAAAAGATGGTGGATGCAAGGATAATTTTTCCGATCTATCATTCCACTTGGGTGTCTAATATAGTTCATGTGCGCAAGAAGCATGGAGAAATTCGAATCTGCGTTTATTTCAGGAACCTCAATCAATCATCCCTAAAGGATAACTATCCTTTGCTGATCATGGAGCACACATTGCAAACAGTCAGCGGTTCAAAAATGTTGTCATTACTTGACGGATTTTCCGAGTACAACCAGATTGTAGTAGCTAAGGAGGATGAAATCAAAATGGCATTCACTACCCAAAGGGTACTGTTGACGTGTGTTTTATGACAACACCAACACAGAATAAAAATGCCCAACGGTCATTCTATTCTCTCTTGATCAAAGTATTCTACATGCTAAGATTGCGTGAAAGTTCATGCGTTCAACTCCAAGGTTCCTTTTATCGCGAATAGACTTAGTTGGCTAATGTGAATATGCTGGGTATTCAAGGGGACTTACGTAGTTGTTCGATTTTGTGAAGCAGTTAGGACATGAATGATTCGACAATATTGCTCTGACTCCTAAATTAACCGGGAAATACTGAATTTAAAGGGATAGGGATAGGGATAGGAATTCTACAATCTACTTCTAAAAGGGTGGAATGTGAGAATTAGCTTCAACAATCTTCAAACCAAACTTTGTTTCGCCTCCCCGTCGGACAACTTTGACAAAGTAGGTGCAATCTTCAAAGGATAAATAAGATATTCAAATTATGATTCAACATGTGCACCCCATCACAACGATGCAAATGAACACATACAACTCACAATCGAAGTTAAATTCCGAAATTCCAGTTGACCACACAAGGCGGACTTACCGTCAGCAAGTGCGCTAGTGGTATGGATAAAGGAAGACTTGTCCAGACTCAACACCACATTCCACAATTAACGACCACTTGCATGAATTAAAAGTCTATTTTACTCTATCTACTTGAATTGGAAAGACGAAAAGATCTCGTCAACTACCCACAATGCAAGATAGAATCACCAATCAATGAAAATCCTTATATTATGAGAGTCTTACACAACAATCTTTTACAAAAACTTTCAAAGGGAAAGTCTTTCTCTCCTTTCCAAACTAAGCTAACTTCTAAGCTATCTCTTTATCTATTCTAACTTCTATCCTCTATACTCTCTAATCTAACATCTACTTCCAATCTAATAGATTACAAATGAGGGGGGATGCCCCCTTTATAGTTGGCCCAGTCCAGCGAACGGCTTAGATTGAATTACAATAAAGGGCTCAGATCGAGCCACATATGCCCTAATTAGGGTTTTTTCCCTAAAAACCGCCACTGAGATTAGTGGGGCAATGAATGCACAGAATATTCTCCACTCCCCACTACGAGCAATTAATGCCCACTATCTTCTTCTAGAAGATTCTCATCCAGAAACGCGTTCCCACTGCTCTGTCTGCCAATTCTGTTGCGCCAGGAGGAGAGGCGAGTATACGGTTGATATAAAAGTGATGAGCAAGGAATTCTCTCTATCCAGTCTCCCATTGCTTTAATTTCTAGACGCATTTCTTCCTTGTAACTTTCATGTTTCTTCAGCTCACTGCCTTGAGCGTATTTAGCTCCTTTTGCACCACGTTCTTAATGCCTTAGACAAATCTTCAATGCCGTTTCCCTTTTCCAAAGTTGTAACGTTGTCCAACTTCATCACCTCAAGTCCTCATGCTCTGGCTCTGGTGTTCATCCTGCAAAACAAAAGAAGAGCATTAGAACATTTTATAATATAAATTCACTTTACTTACCTTATTCCCATGTTTTGACTGATTGATCTCTGGATCTTGATAGAGTTCATTATTTCCAGGAAACTTATAACTTTTCAACGTCTGAATGCTTGATGTTCTAGCTTCATTTCATCTTCAAATTCTTCTATGCCTTGGACAAATTTCATCTCCACCCTGTGAGTGTATTTGACCTCTTGAGCTTTATTTTACCATGCTTTAGAAAATTTATCCCTCAAAGCCTTAGGAAATTTGTTAAATGGGTGCCAGGCCGAAATCTCTGCCGAAACAACACAAGCAAGGTGTGGAAGAACCTCAAATCATCTCCTAGTGAGAAATATCCAATACCCAGAAGAAATTTCCCCGCAGAAATCATCGTTTTCATGTGTATCCAAACGAAGGGGTACATTTAATTTTTATTATTTTTGAAAAATAATAAAATTTGCTAAGGTTGATTCCATTTTATTCTGGACGTATTCCACACCTGCAGTCTTCACCTTGGCACTTTCCTTATTTCCTGAAGAAATTCTCTTCCTGCTTACGGGCACAATTCACCTTGTACTTGGAAAATTTAATATCATCTCTTCCTTAGGCGAATTTTCTAATTTCACCTTGTAAAATGCCTTAGAAACTTTTTAATTTAATCAACTCACCTTGGGTGCACTTCATAACACATACCTTTACCCTCATCTCCCAAGCATTTCCACCACGCCTTAGCAACCTTTACCTTTCACTTAGCAACTTTTCTCAAGTCCCAACTTCCTTGGAGCGCATTTGAAATCTTTACTTCCATTTTCTAACTTAGAAACTCCTTCAGCATTTCCTTCTCTCTAGGCACATTCCCTTCAGTGGCATTTTATTTTAATGCCATAGACAAATTCCTAAGTCTTTTATCTCCTCCTTACCTTGGGCGCATTTAAAGGGGTCTACCTTCATTTCACTTGCCTTAGAATATTTATTAACACTTCCACCACCTTGGGCGCATTTCCACATGCAAGCTTCCATTTTGCAACACTTAGAAAGTTTTCACATCATCACCTTGACCTTGAGGGCGTATTTCTCACATGTTACTTCCACTTTGATGCCTTAGAAACTTTTCTCAAATGACCTCTCCATGTTGGGCGCATTTCACCTGCCAAGCTTCCATTTCCATGCCTTAGGAATATTTTTAACATCCTTTCATCTTGGGCGCATTTCCACATGCAAGCTTCCATTTTGCAACGCTTAGAAAAATTCCTCCCCCACTCCTTGCTTGGGCGCATTTGAGGGTATGTGCTGCAAATTTTTGACTTTGAATATTTTATGCCATCACCATTTGATTGTTGGGCGCATTTTACCCCTTGAGCTTTCATTTTATCCTACTTAGAAACTTTTCCAAACATCCTCCATGCTGAAGGCGCATTTCACCCTTGCTGCTTTTGTTTTCTTGCCTTAGAAATATTTCAGCCTAACCACTCCTAGCACAAGGGCGCATTTGACCATTGCAACATCAAGTTGAGGGCGCATTTTATAGCTTCAGCTTTTAATTCCAACACTTAGAATTTTTATGACCTCCCTCATCTCTTCTTGGGCGCATTTTACCCTTGGAGCTTTTAATTTCATGCCTTGGAAACCTTTTGAGGCCTCTCTACCACCTTGGGCGCAAATTAGCCTATGTGCTTTTGTTTGAGGGCGCTTTTTGCTAGGTGAGCTCTCATTTTTCAAGGTGGGTGTATTTTGATACCCCTACTTCCATTTCTCCAGCCTTAGAAATTTTCCTAGCACCTTTCTTGGGATGGGCGCATTTTGATGGAGGAGCTTCCATTTACTTGCCTTGGGAAATTTTCTCCACACAACTCCACACCTTGGGCGCACTTGGCCTAGTGAAGTTTCATTTTAATCACTTAGATTTTATTTTTATGCCTTGACTTCATCCTTGTGGGCGCATTTGAGGTAGGGAGAGGAACTTTTCATACTTAGCAATTTTTTTTATCAACATCCTCTCAACCTTGGGCGCATTTCAGCCCATGAGCTTCTATTTTGCTCATGCCTTAGAAAATTCCTTGAACACCTCCTTGCATGATGGGCGCATTTTGAAGGGTGAGCTTTTGTTTTCAACACTTAGAAGATTTTCCATTCCATCACCTCAACCTTGGGCGCATTTCACATGTGCTACTTCCAATTTTCCTTAGAAACTTTTGAGGTGGCCTCATTCCTCCTTGGGCGCCTTTTGCCTGTCAGACTTCCATTTTGACTTGAGGGCGCCTTCTGATGGTGGAGCTTTTGTTTTATACTTAGAATATTTTGACCTCTTTAGCCTGCCTTCACATTCTATTTTTAGTAAATTCCAGAGGTATGTGCCTCTGCATGGCTTTTCATCCGTTCTGAACCTAGAGTCGACATGACATGCCTCTTATGGCCTTGCTACCCTATTTATACCTTATCTGTTGTTTTTAGCCCTCATGCTATTTTTAGAAAACCCTAAAATTGATAGACCTCTGCAGCTCTGATTGACCTGAAATTTGCCAGGCATAATCCTCATCGCTTGATGAACCTGTTTACATCCGCCTCTCGTGCTGACCTGCTATTTATAGCCATTTTCTAGAGACGATTTACTATAAATAGTAAGTGCTCGGATTGACCCCAAATTTCACCAATAGGTAGCCTGAAGGATGCCGATCGCAGTGGGATACCTTCGTTTTTCAAAATCCTGGCTTTTTACCCCTCTTTTTAGGCATCGAAGTTGGAAACCCTAATATGACTTGCATGTGCCTTGAACAGTCTCCATTTGACCTCGTTTCTGTTGCATGTTGCTCTGTCCGTGATACTGAAGTGTCGGGTGGCTGCCAGAGCGAACTTGCTAAAAATAGTAAATGCCTGAAAGGTGACCAATCGGATGTCGGGTGAGTTTGCATGTCACAGTGCCCATGGGATCTTAAAAAACCCAGAAAAATCTAGAAAACTGGTCAACTTTTCGGCACTGGCTAAAAATAGTAAGTCCCTTAAAATTGACTCATTCCATTTGCATGTCATATCACTGCGAAGCTCTCACAAAATCCGCATGGAATATCCAGACATGCACTGAAAAACTCTGCATGCAAACCCTAAAAATAGCCTTTGAAGGCTGAACTCTGAAAGTCCTTGTCTTGGTTTACATGTTATACCATTGCGAAGGTCTTGAAAAACCCAGATCCATTCTCCAATCATGTATTGGAGAATCGTACGTTTAAACCTTGAAAATGGCCTCCGAAGGCTGAACTGCTAAAAATAGCCAGTTGTCTGAATCTGTTCAAATTTCATGTGTAGGCACCCTGAAGTTGCCCAGATGTGCTGAAGTAGCCAGAATCCCGAAATCCTAAGGAAAAGACTTCGTATTGAGCACTTACTAAAAATAGTAAGTTGTCAGATTTCAATGAAAACTCAGTGGGAATTTGCTGGAAGCCTTCTGAAAGCAATGTCAAGCTCTGCTGCCAATTTACCAGTCTTGATTTAATCTCAATCCAGCCTGAAGAACAAAACCCTAATTTCACATATTCACTTCAGACTTAGCCAAAATTTCAAATTAGGTCAAAGAACGGGGACATCCCCGGAAGGACAAAAGATCAGAGAAAGAGAGACGCAAAACAAAAGCCAAAAGACCAAAATGGAGCAAAATTAGGGGGTCCCCATCTGGCATGGGGTGATGTGTGAAAAGGTCACAACAGGTACATTTTCCTATGAGAGGATGCCTTTTGACCTCATCAACACCAGTGCCACTTTTCAAAGAGCCATGGATTTGGCGTTTTGGGATCTAAAGAATAAACTGATCATCATCTACCTTGACAAACTTACCGCTTTCTCAAAGAAGCAGGAAGATCATTTTCAGCACTTAGTGAAAGTGTTCGAGAGATGCAGGTACCACCACATTTCATTAAGTCCAAAGAAGTCCATCTTTGTGATGATGGGAGGCAAATTGCTTGGCCACATCATCTCCAAAGAAGGAAATCGGATTGACCCTAGTTAGGTTGATTCAATCAAAAACCTATCTCTCCCAACAAGCGAAATCAAGGTACATTCCTTCTTCGACAAAGTCAACTTCATATGGAGATTTGTACCCGACTTCTCAGAGCTGACCAAAGACATATCAGCTATGATGAAGAAAACGTCTACCTTCAAATGGATTGAAGAAGGAAATAAGGCATTTGCTCAAATAAAATAATCTATAAGTCAAGCACCAGTGCCGGTCCGACCTGACTTTGATAAGGAATTCATCCTTTATTGTTATGCGTCGAAACACACTCTTTCCACCATATTGACACAAAAGTTGAATGAGGAAACTGAATCGCCAATTGCTTTCATGAGTAGTAGCTTCAAAGACAACGAATCTTGATATATCCCAAATTGAAAAGAATGCTTATGCAGTTGTGAGGGTTGTAAAGAACTTTAGATTCTACATCTTTAACTCCCACACAACAGTGTATGTCATAGATCCTGTAATCAAAAGTGTCCTAACTCAACAGGAGATGGGCACCAAAAGAGGTTACTGGATCGCAAAGGATCAAGAATACAACTTGGAGATCAAGCCGACCAAGCTCATCCACGGGAGAGTTCTATGTCAATTGATTACGGAAGATGGTGATCTAAAGCACCAAGCTGCTGATGGCGTACTAGAAACAGAGATTGAAGAGGACCTTCCTAGGGTCCTACTAGTTGATTTTGCTGAGGAATGGTACACTAAGATTTGGTACTATTTGACTTATGGAGAATGTCCAACTCACTTGGACAAACAACAAAAAAAAACTCTAAGATTGAGAGCACAAAACTATGTGCTTAGGAACAACATTCTATACAAACATCGGCTTGAAGGAACATTCTTGCTATGCGTCAATAGGGACCAACAACGGTGGTTGTTGGAGGCATTTCACAATGAAGTGTGCAGCAACCACTTTTCATCAAAGGTCACAACATTCAAAATCCTGCAAGCACAATTCTACTAGCCGACTATGTTTCGCAACGCGTATGATTGGGTGCACAAATGTCAAATGTGCCAACAATTTGTTGGAAAACTTAAACTGGCAGCCATTCCACTCAGGCCAGTGATCATTGGCACTCCATTTCAAAAATGGGGCTTAGACTTTGTAGGTCTAATGGTCCGATGAATCCGCATTCTAGTAAAGGGCATGTTTATGTCCTTACAACAATGAATTACTTCACAAAATGGGTTGAGGCCATTCCTACCAAGCAAGCTACTTCCAAAGTCATGTGCGAATTTTTGAAAGAGAATATCATTTCTCGCTTCGGGGTACCATGAAAGTTTGTGAATAGCAACGCAACAAGTTTCTCATTTGAGGAACTGGTAGAATTTTGTTTTGATCACGACATCACCTTGTCCCATTCTTCAGATTATTATCCTCAGGGTAATCGACAAGTCGAATCATCCAAAAATAACATTGTCACGATTGTGCGCAAGTTAGTTGACTCCAATCAAAGAGCTTGGCACAAGAAATTGTATGACGCTCTTTGGGCCAATAGAATCACTCCCAAAAGAGCTATTGGCACTTCCCCTTTCACTATTTTGTATGGCATGGAGGCTATGTTACCCATCACGTTGGAGTTGTCCGCTTTGCAACTGGCATCCGTAGTGGAAGATGAGGAATTCAAAGATCCAATCAAGAAACGTATCCTGTGCGTAATGAACCTACAGGAAGAAAGGGTGGAGCTAGTTGATTAGATCACTTAGCATCAAGAGCGAGTGAAGGAGATCTTTGACAAGAAGGCTCGTCAACGAAACTTTGAGATCGGAGATAAAGTCCTATTATGGGACAAGAGACACGAGCCCAAGGGAATGCATGGTAAACTTGACTCCCTTTGGCTAGGGCCCTTCAAGATCCACGAGTTCGGAGGAGAGAATTCCTACATTCCCTTGCACTTGGATGGGAGGCTCTTTTCGCTGCCATACAATAGGCAGTATATAAAACATTTCATCCCTTCGGGGGTGGAGTGAGGTTCTATAAATAATTTTCTTTTTTTTTTCGTAATGTGTTTCCCCTTTCCGTAATGTTTATGTTATGTAGTAATGTCTTTCCCCGTTCCATAAAGTTTCGTCGTGTTCTAGGTGATTTCTTAGGTAGTCTTGTTTTTAGGTGATTTAGGAAAAACTCCAACTGTTAGGTGAAATAGGAAATAGTCCTAACTCCATTGCCCAACCGATAATATACTAGTCTACGCTTTAAAACCTAGAGATTCGCGGTTCTCCTATGTCGTAAGTATCCGACATGGTCATCAGAAGGAGCCTAATGTTGTACCCAAAATAAAATTTTCACTTCAATAAGGAATTTTGGTAAAAATGGTCTAAATCTTGTACAATGGTCATCAAAAGTCAATTTTAGGTCTAACAAAGCATGGGCTTTTTGTGGGTTTATTGTCAGGAGTATACAAGAAAATTTTAAAAAACTAGGGTTTTAGGCCCCTAATTTTAGGAAAACCCTAAAAAATAGGATCTTTCCAAAATTGACTCAAAATGATTTTGATGGGCTGATTTTACTTCATGATCACACTAGTCAAGTCAAAATCATCAAAAAGTCAAGTTTGCTCTGGTGGATCTATTTCACTTTTTCAAGAGAAAAGATAGGACCTCCGAGGTCAACAATGGCAAATGGCCAGTACCAAGTATCAAGATCTAAGCTTCAAACACTGCACAAATGATTCTATGGTGAAAGATAATCGAGAAGATGCTTCACAATGGAGAGAATTTCAAAAGTTGAAAAATGCTAAAAATATTCTAAGTCTAGAAGATGCACACCTTGCTACAAGAGAGATGCTACGTATGTCAATGCCTTGGTCAATTATTCCAATGCCTGTGCATGTGAAGTGATGAAAGATGTCACAACAGTGAACACGGTCGCGTCATCGACAATGGTGGTTAACCTAGT
The DNA here is from genome assembly GCA_007115665.2 of Sequoiadendron giganteum. Classification (NCBI taxonomy): domain Eukaryota; kingdom Viridiplantae; phylum Streptophyta; class Pinopsida; order Cupressales; family Cupressaceae; genus Sequoiadendron; species Sequoiadendron giganteum. Next base: position 579,216,216 of record CM021102.1, read on the forward strand.
CAAGCAAGATGGTGAATGCAAAGCGTGAGGAGGTCAAAATCATCAAGAAATGGCTGACTCTAAAGCCAAAGCACCCCTGCTGGCCAGGGGTGCCCATGAATTCAAGAGGCAAACTGCAGTTGTTAAGAATTTCAAAACCAGTCTATTGTGACCTTTTTACACATCGCCCCATTCAAATGGGGACCCCCAATTTTCGCTCCATTTTGGTCTTTTGGCTTTGGTTTTTGGGTTGTTTTGTCTCTCTCTCTCTGATCTTTTTGTCTTTTTGTCCTTTCGGGGATGTCTTTGTATTTGACCTAATTTGGAATTTTGGCTAAGTCTGTGAAATTAGGGTTTTCATTCTGTAGGCTTGTTTGGGGCCAAATTGAGTTGGCAAATTGAAATATGAGCTTGGCATTGCTATCACGATGCTTCCGACAGATTCCCACTGAATTTTCATCATGTTCTAACAACTTACTATTTTTAGTAAGTACATAATATGAGGCCTTTTCCTCAAAATTTCGGGATTCTGAATGCATCAACACTTCTAGGTAACTTCAGGGTGCCTACACATAAAATTTGAACAGAATTAGACAACTTGCTATTTTTAGCAGTTTCGGCTTCAGGCACCGTTTTTAGGGCCCGCACATATGATTTTCAAATGCATGTCTGGGGAATGTTTCTAGGTTTTTCAAGACCTTCGCAGTGACGAAACATGCAAATCGAGATGATGACTTTCAGAGGCTATTTTTAGGGTTTGCATGCAGATATTTTCAACGCATGTCCGGATATTCTTTATGGGTTTTTCGAGAGCTTCGTAGTGGTGCGACATGCAAACAGAATGGATCAGTTTTCAGGGACTTACTATTTTTAGCCAGTGCCCGTATGTTGACCAATTTTTTGGGTTTTTTGAGATCCCACGGGCACTGTGACATGCAAACTCATCCGACATCAAATTAACCACTTTCCGGACACTTACTATAAATAGCAGTTTCACTCCAACAGCTCCCCGACACTTCAGTTTCACGAACAAAGCAACATGCAACAAAAATCAAGTCAAACGGAGGCCGTTCAAGGCACATGCAAGTCAGATTAGGGTTTTCAGCTTCGAGACTCAAAAAGAGGGGTAAAAAGCCAGAATCTTCAAAAACGAAGGTATCCCACTGCGATCAGCATCCTTCAGGCAATCTACTGGTAAAATTTGGGCACAATCCAAGCACTTACTATTTATAGTAAGTCGTCTCCAGAACGTGGCTATAAATAGTAGGTCAGCACGAAGGGCAGGTGTGAATAGGTTCATCAAGTGATGAGGACCACGTGGTGAAAAATTCAATTCAAACGGAGCTGCAAAAGTCAAGCAATTTTAGGGTTTGCTAAAAATAGCAAGCGGGCTAAAAATAGAAAATGAGCTTGGGCAACAGGTATAAACAGGGTGGCGAGGTCACGAGAAACGTATCACGCCAGCTCTAGAGTCAGAACGAGTGAAACCCATGAGGAGTCATGCATCTCCAGAACTTACTAAAAATAGAATGTGAAGACAGGCTGAAGAGATCAAAATGTTCTAAGTATAAAATCAAACTTCACCTTCAAGTGACGCCCTAACATGGAAGCTTGGCATGCAAAATGCGCCCATGAAGCAATGAAAAGTCTAAGGCGTTGAAAACATAAGTGCTAGGGGTGAAATGCGCCCAAAGGTAAATGGCAGGCTAGAAATATTCTAAGTCCTCAAAAATGGAAGCTCAAGGGTGGAAATGCGCCCTTGAGGTGAAAGCCACTCAAAAATATTTCTAAGTGTTGAAAATCCAAGCAAGGGGTCCCAAATGCGCCCAAGGTAGTATGAGGGCTTGAACAAATTTTTCTAAGTCTTGAAAAATGGAAGTACATGGGTCAAAAATGCGCCCAAGATGAGAAGCAAGAAGTTTAAAAAAGTTTCTAACTTTAAAATGGAAGCTTGACCCTCCAAATGCGCCCAAGGTGGTAGAGAGGCCTCAAAAAGTTTCCAAGGCACAAATGAAAGCTCCCTAGGAAAAATGTGCCCACTTCAAGCAGCTTGTATGGAGACTTCAAATAAATTTTCTAAGGCAAGTAAATGGAAGTTGACCCCTCTAAATGCGCCAAGGGTGGGGAGAGTGGTGTTATGAAAATATTCTAAATTATGAAAATTGCAGCACATAGGCTGAAATGCGCCCTTGAGGGAAGTGGCCAAGAAAAGTTTCTAAGTGATGAAAAATGAAAGAAGCCTATGTCAAATGCGCCAAAGGAATGAAGGCATATCAAAAATATTCTAAGGTGTGGGAAATTCCTTCCCACCCCTTTAAATGTGCCCTTACTTGGAAGTCCCATATGAGAAATGCGCCCTCAAGTTCCTACACACCACATGAGATGCGCCCAAGGAAATTTGTTAAGGCAAGGTAAAGCTTGGCGTGGGAAATTCCTCCTCCACATGCTATATGCGCCTAAGGTAAAGACAAGGAAGGCGTGATTTTGAAAATATTTCTAAGTATGTAAGTTCCTCCTCCACCCTCCAAATGTGCCTAGCTTGCAAGTCATAAAGGAAGCAAGGATGTTAAGAAAAAAATATCTAAGGTGTGGAAATGTTTAGAGAAGTGAAGGTAAAATGAAGTGCGCCCAAGGTAAAGTTGATTGAATTAAATTTTTCTAAGGCATCACAAGGTGAAATTAGAAAATACGCCTAGGGGGTGATGTTAAAATTTCCAGAGGCAAGATGAAATATGCCCATGAACAGGAGGGAGTTTCTTTAGGAAAATCAAGAAAAATGCCAAGACAGGAAAATGAAGACTGCAGGTGTGAAGTACGTCCATAATTAAAAGTTGAATAAACCTTAGCAATTTTATTATTTTTCAAAAATAATAAAAATTAAACTTACCCCTTCGTTTGGATACACATGAAAATGATGATTTCTGAGGGGAAATTTCTTCTGGGTATTGGACATTTCCCACTGGGAGATGATTTAAAATTCTTCCATACCTTGCTCGTGTTGTTTCGACGAAGGTTTTAGCCTGGCACCCATTTAGCAAATTTCCTAAGGCTCAGATGGATAAATTTTCTAAGGCATGGAAAAAGAAAGCAGAGGGGGTCAAATGCACTCAAGCTCAAGACAAGTGAAATTTTATCTAAGTCACCAAGCTCCTAAAAGAAGGTGGACAAGGCAAGTGAATGAAATTGCTAAGGCAGGAGGGTGAAAACAACAAGATGGCATGTGCCCTAACACACAATGGGTCCATGATGAAAGTTTGCTAGAAAAATGATGAATTTTATTAGAGGTCAAGCAGACCTTGGAAGTCAAAATGTGGGAACTAGGTAAGGGAAGCGAGTTTATATTATAAGTGTTTTGATTCTCTTCTTTTTGTTTTGCAGGATGAATGCCGAGGCCAAGGCATGAGGACTTGATGATGATGGACAACATTACAACTTTGGAAAAGAAAAATGACTGTGAAGATTTGTCTAAGGCATTAGGAACGTGATGCAAAAGAGGCTAAGTGTGCCCAAGGCAGTGGGCTAGAGAAATATGAAAGTTGGAAGGAAAAATGCGTCCAGGAATTAAAGCAATAGGAGGGCTGAACGCGAACAACTGAGCAGTCGAACTTCGGATCATATTAAATTTTATTATCTGTGGAAACAATATTGGAGACTCTTTTACCCTCCTCCTGATGCAACAGAATTGGCAGAGAAGAACAGTGGGAACGCGTTTCTGGACGAGAATCTTCTAGAGGAAGATAGTGGGCATTAATTGCTCATGGTGGTTTCTGCAAAGGAGTGGAGAATCTTCTGTTCATTTATTACCCACTCGTCTTTGTGGCGGTTTTTAGGGCAAAAACCCTAATTAGGGCTTACGTGGCTCAATCTGAGCCCTTCATTGTAATTCAATCTAAGTCGTCTGCTGGACTGGGCCAAATATAAAAGGGGCATCCCCCCTCATTTGTAATCTATGTTAGATCAGATTAAGAAATCAGAGAGATAGCTAGGAGATAGAGCTTAGAAGTAGCATAGCTTAGAGGTTAGCTTAGTTTGAAAAGGAAAGAAAGCTTTCCCTTTGAAAGTTTTGTAAGGAGTTGTTGTGGAAAACTCTCATAATACAAAGGTTTATCATTGCTTGGTGGTTCTATCTTTTATTGTGAGTAGCTAGCAAGGTTTGTTCATCTTTCCAATTCAAGTAGATGGTAGATTTTATTTCATGCAAGTAGGTGTTAGCTGCGGAATGCATTGTCTAGTTTGAGAAAGTTTCATTCATCCATACCACTAGCGGGCTCGCTGACGGTGAGTTCGCCTTGTGTGGTCAACTGGATTATTTTGCACTTAACTTCGATTGTGACTCGTATGTCCATATGCATCATTGTGATGGTATGTGCATGTCGTATCATAGTTTGAATATCCTTTCCATCCTTTGAAGATTGCACTGGTTTTGTAGAACCTGTTTGAAGAGAGGCAAAGCAAAATCTGGTTCGAAGCTTGCTGAAGTTGATCATCGTGTCCCACCTTTAGAGTAGATGGTAGCATCTCCAATCCTTACATCTTTTTACATTTAGTATTATCCGGTTAGTTTAAGAACTTGAGCATCATTGACAAATCTCCCAAAATTTGAGAATCCTTTCTTCTGAATGAGCTACTCACGTAAGTCCCCTTGGAATACCCAGCATATTCACATCAACCAACTGAGTCTATTCGCAATAAAAGGAACCTTGGAGTTGAACGCATGAAATTTCACGCAATCTTAGCATGCGGGATACTTTGATCAAGAGAGAATAGAGTGATCGTTGGAAATTTTATTCTGTGTTGGTGTTGTCATAAAAAACATGTCAACACAGTCGTCTTCTTCAAAATTTTGCTAGCTTTCTGACGAATCATCAAGCAAGTTCACCAGATTCATCAAACATCAGCAAACGAAGGCAAAGGCGAAAGATGATGAAGGAAAGAGTCATTAGTTTTGGCAGTCTATCAAGGGAAAAGCGCCCCTGTAGGCTAGGGGCGCCCATGAATAAAAGAATTCAAAAATTAGTCTTTGATTTGGCAATCTTCAGATGATCTCCTTAGATTCAGTCCAATTTCACAATGGATCCAGCAGCCAACTCGGAGGACATATCAAACGGTAGTGGCTATTGATTAAACAAGTCAAACAGAGGATAAATTGATGAACATCAAAGCAACTGCACCTCTGTAGGCCAGGAGCACCCAACATCTTGAGCAACCAGATGAAGCTTTTAGCAACTATCCTTGACAAGGCATCTTCTCAGAATCCTTCTAGCATCATGATGAATCCAATTGTCAATCCACGAGATCTATCAAACGCTCATAAATGAAGATCAAGCGCAAAACGCTAAAAGTGGAAGCAAGTTGAAGAACGTGAAAATTTGGCTAAGTATAGAAGAAAATGCAACTAGGAAAAGGCGCCCAACTTTTTGGAGCACCAGATGCAGTTTTCATTCTTTGTGACTCCCAAGAAGACCTATTCAAAGTTGATCAGTTTCCGCGAAAAGATCATCAAAATATTCAACAAAGCAATCAAACATCTGGCGACAAAGAACAAACTGGAGCATTTCGTGAAGGGTTACAAGGTGAAAATTGTATCTCGGAAGCACAAAAGCACCCCTGCAAGCTAGGGGTGCCCAAAATTTTGAGTCCTCTTAATCAACTTTCAAAGCTTGCAATACCAATCATCTTTTTTGGAATTGAACTAATTTTCCATTCAATATCTCAACACGTTCATGGGAGTCATCAGTCACCAGTGATTGCAAATCAAAGCACAAAAGGTCAAGAATGGAGGAATGTGCAAACCTCTGAAAATAAACTAAATCTGGCAAGAAAAAGCACCCTTCTAGGAAAAGGCGCCCAAGAATTCAAGCCATCAGAAGTCATTTTTAGGGTTTGTTGATTCCAAGAACATCTTTTTAGAGTTGATCCAACTCTGTAGTGAATCTATCAGCCAAGCTTCAGGATCAATCAAGCAAACGACTGGAATCAAGAATCAAACAGAGGCTATTTATCAAGCAGAAGTTGAAAATCTTCAAAAATATCCTAACACTGACAAGGTGGCATCCAAAGTCAACTCCCAATTGCATATTTTGAAGACTTTCTCATGCCTAGGCATCCCAAAATTGGTCGAGAGTCTTTCAGTTGACTTCCAATCATGCAAATTAACTCCTCAATCAAGATTTTAGATGCCCTAACTGATGCTTCCACCTCAAATTGATATTTATCAAGCATCAAGGCATCATAATTCATTATTCTTTGTAGGTTGAAGAGCTAAAACACAGATATTTTCTCTCCAACGCCATTTGAAGGATCTAATGGAGAAGCCATTGTCAGTGTTCATATTTCCAGTTTCAGGTTGAATATGATGTTTTTCACAAGACTTCATCTCTAGGTGTCATTTTCCAAGGTAGCAATTTTTAACTTCTAGCTTCTCTCCACCAATTTCTTCTATTCCTATCTTAGGTTTTCTTGCATGTCCAAGTAAACTCCATTTTTTCACAGATCTGGCCTTCTGGGTTCGTTCAACACAACATTGGCCACAAAACCCACATGCTAGAATTTTTTTGAAAAAGTTGCCTCGCTGCTTCCAGGTTTTAGGGTTTCTGTGAAAAGTCACTTTTCTCAAAAATTGATGAACTAGGTTTGATTAGCTCATAGGCACCTACAATACCCATGTGCTAGAATTTTCCAAGAAAAATAAGCTTTTGAAGCTTTTGCCCCGAGGTGTTGTTGCATGTCAAAGAAAAAGTCACTTTTTCAAAAATATGGCGTTTTGGCTTCATTCAAAAAGATACCCTCAACAAAACCCATGTCTCAGAAATTTTTGTAAAAATTGCCCATCGAGAAAACTTTTTTTAGCTGCCATGAAAAGTTGTAAGTATAGGCATGTGCCCAGCCAATCTTCCAAATTTTCAGAACACAATTCTTTTAAGTTGAATACAAGACCAAATTGGTCTTGCTTCATGACTTCTTGAAGATGGCTGACACCAATTTACATCGAGCACACCCAAAAGTTGATTTAGACAAGTTGCATGGCGTAGATCATGCCACAATGCAAAATATTGAGCAATTCGGGTTGCTTGAGGCAGCATCATTTCCCATCAAAGCATAGAGCATTGAATTTGTAATGGCTTGTGTAAAGCATTACAACCCTACTGAACAAGAGATTCAATCAGTACATGGGCAAGTAATATGCAGTCTCAAGCCAAAGGATATCGAGAGATACTTCGCCATTCCACCTTGTGTGAACAACTTGGTCATATCAATGGAGAAATGTGAAAGGGTATTCAACACGTCAAAGGAAAAATGTTAGAAAAGAATGGCAGAAAGGTGGCTTAAAGAGAAACGAAACAACTTGCCAAAGAATGTGGGATGTGTAGAATTCAAAGATGAGTATGCAATCATGATCACAATACTCAACCGTGTCACCGGTCAAGCAGAGGCAAACAAGTTCCAGCCATGGATGTATTACATCATGTCTCAACTTGTCAATAGCAAAGAGCACTATGAATGACCTGCCTTGATCAGCGACATTCTCCACAACCAGATGACCGGATTATTCAAGGCCCACGAATTCCACATGTGTTCGTACCTAGAATATCTGATAGCCTTTCAAGGCCAATTTAGAGGGTTGAATACTATAGGAACTCTATGTGTGTAGAAGGTTCATCAACATTTTTGATAGCTTGAATTCTCACAATCAGAAAGACACTTCAAGCGGGTGAATGACTAGTTCCTGATGCACACAGTAAGAGACCTTGATCATGAGTCACATGTATGCATTTCACCAGAAGCCAAATTGGCAATGGTAGATTAGGCTGATTGGTTCATCCAGTTTCCCACTTTTACCTACATTCACATATATGGATACTCAAGTCATCAAGCCATGTTACCCCGTTATCCATTGGATAAGGTGGTATTCATGGAATTTTTGTGGCAGTTGCACGAAGTCCACACCTTTCTACACAATAAATGCAAGACATTTGCCAACTTTCCTTTCTAGATGGGGATATACAGGTGCAGATCAAGAGCTAATGCCAAGGCTATGAGCCATTAGATGATGAAACTTAATTTTAAGTTTCTCATTGAAAGACGCTCATATGACCCTTGGGGTCACTTTTCAACTCGCCTTGGCCACCATTCTTCACACAAAACTTCCATGGAGGATTATTGGTTTAGCTATGAAGACGAGTTCGAAGTGCGAAGGCGCAACTACAACAGGTTCACTCTTCCACAAATCACTGAGTTCTTGTCAGAGGATGTGGAAGGGTTATCAGATGATGATGGGGAAGTCATACTTCCCACATTCTTCATAGATCAAATTGACTCACAACCACTTCGATCCATGGATTGGTACGCCAAAGAAAGCATATCCATTGAAGAAAGGACAAGCAAAGTTGTAAGGAACAACAAACTTTTCCTAGGCAGCAAGAGGACATGGATGGTAGTCATTCCAAACACAAAGCCGCCACTAGTTATTACGACACTACCTTCCACTTCGAAGTGGAAACCCAAATAGAAAACAAGGAGTAATCCTCTTAAAGGAAGTAGAATGTCAGGGAATTCGAGAGGAAAGACGCAAGTTGCTGATATAAATTGGCTAGAAGAACAACGGATGGACACAACCGCAGACACAACTGAAACAATGCCAGAGGTAGAAGTAGAGCCTCCTATTTTATCACCACCGTAGCAATCTCCAATTTGCATCGACTTGGAGCTAGATTCACCACCACATGGCATCTCAACACAATCTCACTTGTCAGAAGTTCATGGGACTAGCACCAATCCTTCCAACGACTTTAGTCGAGACTCTTCTTGGCTTGAGAATCTCTTGGGTAGGAAGAGGAGAAAGTCGTCCTACCTATTGAACTTTGCAGAATTCGACCGTGTCTAGCAAGACACTTGAAAGAAAAAGCTCAAAAATCAAGTTCATGTGGAAAAGAATGCCGACAACGAGATTGTCATTTAGACTATCGCACCACCTGAGGACAAAAATCTAGATGAAGTAGAGGTTGACGACTTCACTTTGGTGAAAGTCAACCTTGGTAAACGCACACGCCATGCTAAGGTAGATCTCTTTGAGGTTGCAATGGTGAGCATAAAGGAAAGAGTGGTTAAGGATGGTGAAGACAAAGAAACCCTCAAGGCTGAAAACCAGCAGTTGCGAAAATACATCTCCAACCTCCTTCACAGCTCCTCAAATGTCACCGCCTTGCTTCCGCAAATGCTAGAGTTACCTACAGAGCAAAATAAGCTAAGTCAATTGATTCTATATGGAAAGCACCTAAGAGATCAAGTGGAAGAGTTCGTCACTAGGGGTCAGTTCATACTTGCAGAGTTGTACCAACCGAGGTACAATGCCCACGACTTTCATGCAGAGATCCAGGAATCGGAATAGAGCATAGCAAAGAGCAGGCCTCGAGATGAGATCACCATCTCAGACTTGAGAATGGCGTATGATTTAGTCATTGTATAGGAGAACAAGCAGAAGTTTTTCACTTGGAAAGAACAACTTGTCTACAAGGTAAAAACTTATGATACAATCTGTAGAATTGACTGAGTGTAGACAAAATGTGGCAAGTGTTTTTAAGTTCGTAAGAACATTGGGGTCAGTTCATAGTAGTTCGTCACTAGGGGTCAGTTCATACTTGCAGAGTTGTACCAACCGAGGTACAATGCCCAAGACTTTCGTGCGGAGATCCAGGAATCAGAACAGAGCATAATAAAGAGCAGGCCTCGAGATGAGATCACCATCTCAGACTTGAGAATGGCGTATGATTCAGTCATTGTATAGGAGAACAAGCAGAAGTTTTTCACTTGGAAAGAACAACTTGTCTACAAGGTAAAAACTTATGATACAATCTTTGTAGAATTGACTGAGTGTAGACAAAATGTGGCAAGTGTTTTTATGTTCGTAAGAACATTGGTGACATCTATCCCTTGCCAGTACCAACATGAAGGTGGTGAGTACATTGAGCTCGCTGAAGTGCAGACACAGTTTCAGGACCTCATCCATAGTAGTTTTTGAAGTGACCCTATTGATTGCAGGTTGAGTAAGGTTGCAGCCATGTCAGCAAAGGTTGACGACATAGTTGTAAAGAGGAGTGAATTTCAAGATCAGATTGCAAGTGGCAAGGAGATGCTGTGAAGACAAGACATCATCTTGAGAAGTATCAGTTGTCCAAACACAAAGACAATTAACAACTGGTTGGAGGAGTTAATTACTCAAATTGTTGAAGTGTGAACTGCCAGTTGGGACGTCCTACCTTTCCAAAGATAGCATTTAAGACAAGCAGTTAAAATTGATGCCTTTTCCAAGTCAACTCGTAACACCTTTCATGCATGTCTATTTTTGGAGACACTTTTTGTACAGTGGAGTTCTATTTAGTTTAGAATCAGTTAACTGAAGTAGTCTTTCTAGTTAACTATTAAGTTACATTTATTTAGACATAGGGATAAATCTTGCTAATTGGCAAGAACTGAATGTTAACTCAAGGAGATTTTAGGGTTCCCTCCTCCTTTGAGTGTCTATAAATAAGAGCAACCTTTGCTTATTATTCTTTAACTTTACTTGATTGTAACAAAACGCTGAGCTTGAGAGCCTTCAACTTTGTTACTTAGTATATGTTCTTGAACCATACTTGTGATAGCAAAACGATGAGCAATTTGGTAGCTTTCTTGTTGTTCATGTACTTGCATTCACTCTTTTTCTAAGAGTTATTTGGTTGATCGTATCTTGTATGATTGTCCTCTTTCATACAATTTGTTGTCCCAAACATGTAATCATTGATTGAGTTTGAGAAAATAAATCAAAAGAGAAATGAGCCTTTAATCCAAAGTTTCAAGATCTATCAATATTTGTTGTTTCTATAATCTTTGTTTCGATTTACACCTTGAAAAGAGCAATGAGCCTTCGAGGGAATTTGGAGATTTAGTTTATCGTTTTATGTTGTTTCTTATAATCTATATTTCAGCCTACACCTTGAAAAGAGCAATGAGCCTTCAAGGGAATCCCACCCCTCCCTTTTGGTTTTCGTGGTTTTTGTTGCTCAATGGAAGGCGTGTAGTGGTTTGAAGATGTGCAAGAGCTGGAATCATTGCCTTTACTTTTGCAGAGGAGACCCGAGGGTTTGGATTTCTGGAGTGAAAGTTAAGGGTGGGTTCTCCTGTCTCTGTTTTAAGATTTGGTTGTTCCCGTTCTATAGTCTTTGGTCCTCCTTGTTGGCCTTTCTCAACTCTATTAGTTGGAGGGCTCTTGCTGGGGATTCTTTTTGGTGGGTTTTCTCCATAACCCCTGTTCGTGCTTCTATGGGATCCACAATGTGGGTCCTTTGTTCTTTTTCGTGCAGAGTTTTTTATTTCATGTCCTTACTTTTGCGGCTCTGCTTATTGGCCCTATGGAGGTGGGTTGTTCCTGCTGGTATGGTTTTGAAGGGAGCTTCATTTACCCTTTCTGTTGGCCTGGATTTGATCTCCCATATTGAGGTGGAGAGTTCTCGACTGGGTTGGGCTGTTTTTTTGTTTTAGCATCTTTGGTCTTCTTTGGAAAGTCCTATTGAAGTGGTGCTATCTTCTATTGAGGTGGTGCTATCTTCTATTGAGGTGGAGATGGTTTTTGCTGAAGAAGCTGGGAGGTGCTGCTTGGTGGGGTTGAACGGTGTTTGGTCGGTTTAGCTTGAGGTTTGTTTCCCTTCAGCTCCTATGGAGGTGGGTCTCCTTCATATTGAGGTGGTAAGGAGTTATGTTGGTTGGGTACTAACTTCCAACTAGTTTGTCTTTGTTGGGTTCAACTTGTTGGATTTGGGAGCCATTTCGAATGGCTCTCTTTTGGGTTCTAGGTCCCAGAAAAACCTAGTTGAGTGTTTAAGGTCCCAAGTAAAACCTGGTTGTATTCGGTTAAGGGATTTTGGTCCTTTCCTTTCCTTGTGCAGCTTGTTTGTCCTAACGTATTCTTAATGTTATTGTTGATTGGCTACTAATGGTATATGTTTTATCTTTCATGCAGCATGTTCTCCTTAGATAGGGTTGCAGGTCCCTTCAAAACCTTAATGTAATGGGTTTCGGGTCCCATCAAAACTTGTTTTTCCCCTAATCAAAAACAACCAATGTTGACATTGCCAGACTTTGCCAAATCCTTTTAAGTGAATGTGATTCTAGTAGTACTGAGATTGGGAGATTGTTAAGTCAAGAAGGTAGACCCATTGCCTTTTTCGGTGAGAAAATGAATGAAGCAAAGAGAAAGTAGTCAATTATGTCCAATAATATTGTTCTATAGTACGGACCTTGAAGAAATGGAGGCATTACTTGCTTCCCAAGGAATTTGTGTTGTACATAGACCACCATGCCTTGCAATACATCAGCAGTCAAGGTAAGTTAAACCAGAGGCATATGAAATGGGTTGAGTTATTAAAAAGTTACTCTTTTGTTTTGAAACACATGAGTGGTAAGTCAAATTGTAATGTCCCCTCCTTAGTGATCACTCTTGTTGGACATATTAGCCTATTTAATTCCCATAGGCTATAGTCAGGAAAAGGGAATCAATTTATTTAATTATTCAATGTTACCTGGCAAGAAAAGTGGAATTGAAAAGGTAATGTTAAATAATTAATTAAATAGAGTTATAAAGTGACTTTTGGAAATATTAAAAAAGTAACTTTATAAAGTCACTTTATTTAATTTAATGAATGGAAAAAAGGCAAGCGATATAAAAGGTGATTTTGGAAGTCATTTGTACTATGCTTGTTTATTTTCTCAAATTCACTTTTGGAGGAGCTTTACAAAGTTCTTGGTCTTGGGGAAGGAAACCCTAGGGCAACTAGTTTTGATGGTGAAACGATTCCACCCTAGCTGGTTTGAGGGGAGATCATTCAGGTCTTCCATTCTAAACGATATTGCAAATTTGTGAGTCACACACGGAGACAAATTTGGAGGCAAACGATAAATATCTCTTGCTATGGGAGGTCAAGGGTTTGTACAAGATTATAGGATATTATCACAAGGTATTCCTAGTCACCATCTTCAAGAGTTACCAGTCTAGTCATGGCCATTCATTCTCTCATACCTGCATTGCATTTTGAGGGTGGACGTGAGACTCATTGTTGATATTGTTATTGGCGCCTCCTTTACTATTGGGCGAGTTATTGAGTGGGTATATTACAGGTTGGGCATGAGTTTCAAGGAGTTGTGAGTTGCAGACATTTCCAACGATCAGTTAGCACATTTGAAGTGAATGACTACATTTGTGAGGTCGTGGAGGGAAAATACTTCACTATTTATCACTGTTATTGTTTTTTGAGTATACTTCCTACGTTGAAGGTGACATGGCTGCATTTTCTTGAGTCGTGGCTTCCTTTGGTGTTTGCTACTACATCCCAAACTAGGCATGTGCACTAACTATGGAGTTTGGGGGTGAGTTGGGTGCTTTCCCTGAAGTTTTGCAGCAACTGCAATAGCCGCCATTCCTCCTGCTAGCATAACTTCTGAAGGAGCTGCACTTGGATTTGAGGGGGCTGCATGAGGTTTTCCTGGCCTATAATTGAAACATTGGTCTTTTCTAAGCATATACACATACAGGTCAGAGAGTTATATATATATAAATAGATTGCATTTCAGATCGTGTTGTTAATGTGCAAACCTGCTCCAGTTACATGAAGGCGCGAATCAATATAATGTAAACTTGCTTTTATCTGTAGCTTTTTATAAGAAAGTATTTTGGCTATAGTTTTTATTTTTTTTACATCTTGTATTATAGTCATTCAATTTTTTGAGTGAAAAGGAAAATTTTGATTTATCGCATAAACTCTCATGTTAATACCTCCATATGAATTTATCCAAAACTCCATGCTCTGTTATGTATGTATTTGATAAAATGTTTACATGTATCAAATTGAAAGACAAACTAGATAATATTGTGCACAACTAGAAGGGAATTTTACACAAACAGGGTAGTAGATGCTCTTAGTAGAAGATGTTTATTGATGAATGAATTGAGAGTGAATGTTGTTTGCTTTGATGAAATGAAGGAGTTGTATCTAGAAGATCCCAATTTCAAGGAATCATGGACAACTAGTAAAAGTCCAATAGAAAAAGACAGGACTCCATGGTTGGAGTATTTCATTCGGGATGGTTTATTGTTTAGGGGGTAGAAATTGTGCATACCTAGAGGTTCAATGAGAGAGAACCTCATAAGAGAAAAACATAGTGGAGGCTTGAGTTGGCATTTTGGGTTGGACAAGACATTGACATAACTGAGTGAAGGTTACCTTTGGCCTAGTATAAGTGCAGATGTGAAGAGGCCTGTACAAGGTTGTATAGGTTACCAACATACCAAGGGAGCAAGACAAAACACAAGGCTATATCAGCCATCGCCTATACCAGACAGGCCATGGAGCACATAACCATGGATTTTGTTTTGGGATTGCCTCAGACCAGAGAGGTAATGACTCAATTTTTGTTGTAGTCGATAGATTTTCTAAGATGGCTCATTTTATACTATGCCAGAAGATGAGTGATGCATCCCACATAGCTACATTGTTTTTCAAGGAGGTAGTTAGGCTACATGGATCACATAGAAGCATTGTCTTAGATCAAGACACTAAGTTTCTTGGCGATTTTTGGAATACATTGTGGAAGAAGATGGGCATAGAGTTAGGATTTAGCTCAGCCTATCATCCCTGGGCTGATGGAAAAACAAAATTTTTGAATAGAAGTTTGAGATACTTATTAAGATGTTTGGTGGGAGACAAACCACATGAATGGGTTCTTATCTTGGCACAAGAAAAAATTTCTTACAAGAATTAAGTGAACAGAAGTGTAGGAAGGACCCCATTCCATATAGTTTATGGGTACAACTCAAGAGGTGTTGATGAGCTTAGGGATAGTGCATATTTAAACAAGAAGAGTGCAGTAGCCAAATATTTTTCTAAATATATCTGTCAGTTACACAAGGAGGTGAAGGAAAAGTTGGAAAAGAGTGTCATGAAGTGTAACAAGCATGCTGATATGCTTAGAAGGGAACAAGAGTTCTAGGTAAGTGATTTAATTTTGGCACATTTGAGGAAGGAGAGGTTCGTACAACGAACATACAATGAGTTAAAACGGAAGAAAATAGGCCCATGCAAAGTGTTGAGGAAATTCTCATCTAATGCCTATGATATTGAACTTCTAGAAGGAATAGACATATCTCCCATTTTCAATGTCCTTGAGTTGTACAAATTTCATGAAGGAGAGACATGTTTACAAGGAGGTACACACCCAAGTTTCAATGATGCACAAGGGTGGATGGATCAATTTTCTAAGAAATGGAAGAAATAGATGGAGGCTAAAACGAGCAGAGGAATGGACTACATGGAATTCCTGGTCCATTGGAAAAACAGATTTGCAAATGAAGCTACCACCAAATAAAAAATACTCCTAAATCAGGAAAATCGGGACCTCTTTAAGGATGCTCTAGAGCAGCATTTTCTTCAAACAAAAAATAGCAAAGGGGACAAGGCTGCCAGTGGGCCTAGTGGTCATTTCAGCAGCAATATTCTTATTCCTATGATCCATAAGGCTTTAGACGCTTGTAAAAGGTCCCGTCCAAAGAAAGGGGCTGCAAACACTTTTTCGGCTAATCCTTGGTATGATGAAGATTGTAAGGCTGTCAAGAGATCTTTGAAAAAGAATGGGTTGAACAAAGAAAACAAGAAGAAGTACGAGAAGTTGGTGAGAACAAAAAAGGAAAAGAATGTAGACACAAGAAGGAAAGAGTTAATTTCCGTGGGAAAACACAATCCCAAAGGTTTTTGGAGGGAGCTACAGCAAAAGAAAAACAGATTGAAAATGACATAACAGATGTTCAATGGTTAGAGTATGCAAGACTTCTTTATGAGAGGGTCCAAGGGAAAGTTTCCCCTCCCATAATTAGCACATCAAAGGAGCTCTTTTTGGTTGAAGATATCAAACAAGGTATAAAAAATTTGGCAAATGGTAAAGCGTTGGACATTGACGGGTTGCAAGTTGAATTTTTAAAGTGGGGAGTTGAAATTCTTGCTTCCCATATCAAAAGAATGTTCAATGATGTCAATTGCGATGGCTTCCCGATTGAGTGGACAACTAGTGTTGTCATCCCTCTCTACAAAAGTGGTGAAATCAATAATCCATCTAACTACCGCACTATTATGGTCAACCCTATCCTTGGCAAGCTTTTTGGGAGCATGTTAGAGTGTAAAATCAGCAGTTGGACATGTTGTGACCTTTTCACACATCACCCCATTCAAGATGGGTACCCCCTATATTTTGCTCCATTCTGGTCTTTTGGCTTTGGTTTTGCGTCTCTCTCTCTCTCCAGTCTTTCCGTCCTTCCGGGGATGCCCCATTGTTTGACCTAAGTTGAAATTTGAGCTAAGTTTGTGAAATTAGGGTTTTCACTCTTCAGGCTTATTAAGGGTCAAACTGAGTTATCAAATTGGAATCTGAGCTTAGTACTACAGTTAGGATGCTTCAGGCAGAGTCCCACTGAATTTTCATTAATTTCTGACAACTTACTATTTTTAGTAAGTACTCAATCTGGGACCGTTTCATCAGGACTTTGGAATTCTGACTATTCCATCACATTCAGGTAACTTCTAGATACTTGCACGCAAAATTTGGGCAGGATTGGACAACTTGCTATTTTTAGTTGTTCAGCCTTCAGGAGCCAATTTTAGGGTTTGCATGCAGAGTTTTTCAACGCATGTCTGGATATTCCTTCTAGGTTTTTTGAGAGCTTCGCAACGATATGACATGCAAGTAGTAGCGATCACGTTTTCAAGGACTTACTGTTTTAAGCCAGTGTATGCATGCAAACCAGTTTTCTGGGTTTTTTTTAATTTTCTGAGATCCCTTGGGCAATATGACATGCAAATTCATCCGGCAGTGAATTGGTCACTTTTTCAGGAAGTTTCTATTTTTAGCAGGTACACTCCAGCAACTGCCCGACACTTTAGTTCAGCAGGCAGAACGACATGCAACGAAAACAAAGTCAAACGGAGACCGTTCAAGGTACATGCAAGCCAAAATTAGGGTTTCCACTTTTATAGGGGGCGAAACTCATAAATTGTCAAAGTGAAGTACCCCATCAAGATCGGTATCATTCAGGCAACCTGCTTGCAAAATTTGAACAAAATCGAAGAACTTACTATTTTTAGTAAATCATTCACGACTATAAATAGCAGGTTTGTGCCAGAGGTAGGTGTGAACGAGGCACTTGAGTCATCAGGATCAGGCATAGAAAATTTCAAGTCAAACGGAGCTATGGAAGTCAGAAAATCAAGGGCTTACTAAAAATAGAAGGAGGGCTATAAATAGCAGGTTGGCATGTGTGACGGGCGAAAACAGTATCATCAAGCAACGAGGATCGTGTGGTGAAATATTCAAGCAAAACGGAGCTGTGGAAGTCATTAAATCAGGGGCTTACTAAAAATAGCAAGACTTGCTAAAAGTAGGTGGTGACGGGTAGAAGAAATAAAAAATATTCTAAGTATAAGATCAAATTTCATCTTCAAATGGCGCCCTCATGAGAAATGAAAGTAACCTACCTCATATGCGCCTAAGGAGGAGTGAGGACTTAGAAAGGTTCCTAAGGCATAAAATCAAAGTTCAACACCCTATATGCGCCTACCTTTATGAAGGCCACCTCAAAAGTTTTCTAAGGCACAAAAATAAAAGCTCTCTATCCAAAATGCGCCCTTGAGTGAAAGCTCCCACATAGAAATGCGCCCAAAAGGTAAATGGAGAGCTAAAAACGCCTAAGGCATGAAGAGAAAGTTACACATGCCATTTGCGCACTAACATGGAATCACCACCTCCAATATGCGCCCAAGGTTGTTGAAGGGTGAAAAATGTCTAACTATGAAGGTGAAAGATCTCATATGAATATGCGCCCTTGTGGAGATTGTGGAAGTTGAAAACGCCTAAGGCATGAAACAAAAGTAGCCCATACAAAATGCGCCCCAAATAAAAGTCAAGGGTATAAAACGTGCCCTTGGATGGAATGAAGATCGGAAAATTTTCTAAGGCAAGTAAAGTGGAAGTGCAACCTCCGAAATGCGCCCATCATGAAGAAGTTAAGCGGAAATATTCTAAGGCATTGCAAAGCAAAGTAAAGACTCTCATTCGCACCCTTGATAGGATGGGTAAGTGAAAATGAAAGCTTGTGGGGTGATATGTGCCCTTGGTAGGTGTGAGCATGAAGGCAAGTAAAAAACGCCTAAGGCATTTAAAATGAAAGCACACCCATGAGAATGCGCCCAAGATAAGTTGAAAGCCTTGAAAATTTCTAAGGCATGGAAAATAGAAGTTGAGAAGAGTAAATGTGCCATAAAATGGAAGCTGGAGGTAGCAAATGCGCCCTCAAGGTGATGGTGGTGTGAAATGTTTCTAAGGCATTCAAACAAAAGCAGCCCCTATAGAATGCTCCCAGCAAGGATTGTAATTTGAAGAAATTTTCTAAGTGCTAGGAAAATGAAAGCTCCCTCTCCAATATGCGACCAACCGAGATAAGTTGATCAAGAGCTTCTAAAAAAAAAAAGAAAAATGCAAGGAATGAAGGCGTGGAAATATGCTAAGGCATAAAATAAAAACAACACATCTCTTTTGCGCCCCAAATGAAAGCTAACACATGTAAATGCGCCCTTGGCATGAAATGATACGAATTTTGCCTAAGGCAAAAACGAAAGCTCCCACATAGAAGTGCGCTCAAGGTTGCTAAAGGGATAAATTTGTTCCTAAGTGTTGAACATCAAAGTGACATATGGAAAATACGCCCAGCTCATATGATGTAATAAGAGGAAAACACCCAAGTATGAGAAATAAATATTTCACTAGATGGAAATACGCCCTTGATATGGATGAGTTTGAAATTCTTGAAGGCATTTAAATGAGTGGGCAAAGTGATGAGATGTTTTTGAAGGGGGAGAATCAAAGTTGATGAATATTTTCCCATGGGTTGAATAAAATTTTTAAATGAACCCCTTTAAAATACGCCCATGAGTTAGTAAAATTTTGAATTATTTTCCTAAGGGAGATTTTAATATTTTCAGAGGAGAATTATTTTGCCTAGATTATTTTCCTAAGGGAAATCAAATTTCAGAGGATGGATTAATTCGAGCAAGCAAGTGATTTTCAAATCAACAGGGTTGAATTATTTTCATGAGGATTTGATTTGTCTAAGGCAAATTTCATAAGATTGATGATTTAAACGACAGTTGTTTTAACAGGTTGGAAATAAATTTGAATCTCCCATGAATTTTTCAAGTTGAATTTAATTAAACATTGCGAGAATTTTAAAATGGAATTTTCAAATCAAATGAGAGTGATTTTCTTGCAAGTGGGTTAATTACCATGAGTTAACTTGCAGACTGGAGGAAAAATTCGAATTTTGAAGAAGGAATCTTTATTAATGGCAACTGCTATGACGACTAGCCCACTATTGCACCTAAGTTAGAAGATTCTAAGTGGAGAGAGTGGGGAATTGATGAAGGTGCTAAAAATAACTCCAGCACTACTTGGCAAGATTCTTTGTGAAGAATTATTTAAGCAACTATTTCTCACATTTCGAATTGAAAGTTGTTGAAATAGAGAAAATCCTGGAGAGATTGAAATATTGGTGAGAAGAAATCTTTTTCAAATTGCTGAAAGTGGAGTTGAGAGTTTTATTTTTCTAAGTGCGAGGTTGCTGGAGATTTCTCTTCTCACACTGCTGAGAGTTAAAATCCTGAAGTTGCAAAAGATTTCTTATTTTGCTAGAGATTTTTATTTCCGAAGTGCTGAAAAGCTATTTGCTGAGAGCTAAGTTTTTCTTCGAACTGTTGAAAGTTGAAGTGTTGAGAAGTTGAGAAGAAGTTCGAAATTCCATATTGAGGAGATTTCTTTTCTTCTAGCTGCTGGAAGTTGAAGGCTGAAAGTTAAAAAGTTGAAGTTAAGAATTCAGAAATCTATGCTGGGGAAGTCATTTACTTGCTGAAAGTTGTTAGTTTGCTGCAAATTTTCTTCACCAGCCAGAAGTACATTGCTGAAAGTTCTTTCTAAGCTCAAAGGCTTTTAAAATTTTGAGGTTTGGAGTTAGAATTTTATGCTGAGGGATTTTATTTTCAAAGCTAACTCCGTATTTGCAGCCATCTCGAGAATTATTTTTTTTAATTAAAAATCTGCAGTCTAACTTATTCTATTTTATTTTTGCAGATGGATGAAGCAAGAGAAAATGTTGCAGGAACAAGCAGAGCTGCAAGCAGAGCTGCAAATATTGAAGCAGGCAAGGCAAGCTCATCTCGACAGGCAGTGATCAAAAAGCTCGCCAAGCCATTTCTTCTGAAGTCAACGATCACTTCCAATTTGTCGGGATTAAATGAAACCGACCTTGGTTCATTTAATCTGGGTGCACTCAAATCAAGGATGTACGGGCTAGGAGGTCATCAACCGTCAGTCACAGCGCACAATATAATGAAAAGTGGGATCTACGCGGCTGCTGGTTTTCCACCAGCAATACAGTGTCCAAAATTAATCGTGGAGTGTGCGAATTGCTACAAGCCGGAACGCAGAACTATTGTCTCTCCAGATGGAAAATTGTTTGCCAACTTCACGCCAGATGCTATCGGAGAGGCATTTGGGATTTCCACTTCCGAAAGAATGTTGTACAGAACAAAGGACAGAGCAGATAGAATGTATTCCTCCTCCTTCGAAAGGTGTGCCACTGTAATCAACAGAGTCTGGATGCAAAGGCCAAAGCCACCCCGCACTAAGCTCCCGAAGCAAATAATTGTTGAAGATGTGAAACAAGAATACTGTGACCTGATAATGATGCTTAGTCGAGTAAACGAGAGTTCGCAAGCATACATCTTCGAGCCTTGGATGTTTTATTACATGGAGATCATTTTGGAGGGAAAAGAATGTGTTGATTGGGCTAGGATGATTAGCGACAACATAGATGAACAGTTCAGGAGCCTGAGGAGGACGAAGACCTTTTACATGAGCTCGTACGTGATGTATATGTTGGCTCGGATGACCAAGTACCGGGGAATAACGTACAAGGAGCCAATCAGTTGTGGCCCTGACCAGTTCAAGATCCACGAGGCCTACACCCAATTGCATTTAACTAACCCTACCAGCTACAAGCGGGCGAATGATGCATTCATAATGCACATTGCAAGGACCCTTCAACAGAGAACGCAGCAGAGGATTTCAAAGGAAGCAGAGGCATTAATTGAAGAGTATGGATTTTGGCTCATCCAATTTCCAAAATTCACATACATTAGGCTTTAGGGGTTCACCTCATATCCATACCGATTGCTAAGGTACCCCACTGATCATATAATAATGCTAGAAGTATCTAGGCAACTTATTGCCTACGATAAAATTTAGAAGAAGAACAAGAAGAAGGGACTGGATTTTCCTATTGCCATGGGGAATTCCAGTGAGGTGTGTCCCTCCTTGCAGGCAGCTCGAGAGGCAAAGGACGAGCTGCAATTCTTTCATCTTTCATATCACACAGGCAAGCAGGATTTCGATCCTTATAATAACATCCGAGTGGTGCAAAATGTTGAGTACAGGCATAAGGCTCATATAGAAGATTTTTGGGAAAATGCGGTGGATGAGGCTGAAATAAGAAGAAGGATGTTCACTAGGCTCCCCCTCAAGTTGATCAGAGAGTGTGAAGTCATTCCAGTTCCCGATCAGGTGGACGAAGATGTTAACATCATACAGCTTGACTATGAGTCAATAAGAAATACTCCGATGCCACCACCTGATTGGTCTGAGCCCGAAATCATGGACTTGGACACACTTTCCATTCTGGTGATGACTTTCACAAGGGCTTGGGTCGATATGCATGTAAGCAGACTTAAGAGCAGATCAGTTCCTCTTACTTATAACTTGATGGGCGATCAAAGGCCACTATCGACGAAGAAAGGAAAGCAAGTCGTCCAACGGCAGAAATGCAAGATGAGGTGCCAACCCAGCCGATACCTTTGAGGATGGAGCAAGCATCACCTACGCAGTCACAAACTCAATCTTCGAGTTTGAGAGTAATTTCATTATTTGCTGATCAGAGGACAAAATTGAATGAAGAGCGAGAACTTGAAGAAATAGATCAGCCCAACATCAGGGAGTCTGATAGCCTAAGTGTCAGTGCACCCAGAGGAGGAGGCCAACAAGAAGAAGAGGAGGAAACAACGGCTGATACCCGTTTCCAGCAGATACTTGACATGGCATTGGAAGAGGAGGAAAACACAGAGCAAGAAGCCCAAGGGTCAGGAGATACTCAGCTCATGGAAACTGATGAGCCCGAGTAGAGTAGTGTTAGAGAAGAAGTACGCGAGGTGGAGGTAACAAAGGAGCAGCCCCTCATCATTTGCAATCCACAACAGATGGTGCCGGATTGGCTTACAAATAGAATGAGAAGGGACCCTGAGGATGATACAGATTTGGCCGTTGAGATGGAGGAGTTCCTCAGGAGGATTAGTGCACCGTTGGAAAAGAAGAGAACCAGGAAGTTTTCAAAGATTTCAACTGATGAGTCAGGCTCTCGCACACTTCAAGTTGTTGTCCCGAGGGAGGAGTGTGATCAAGCTGAGGAGAGGCCTGAGAATTATGTGATCACCACTGTGGAGTTGGGTCGTCCTACGGGAGCCCAAATTGTTGAGGAGTTTGACAACTCCTATCAGGCACTGAAAGACAAGTTGCTCCGTACGGAGGGAAAATATAAGAGGTTGAAGAAGGAGCACAAGACTTTGATAGGATATGTGCAAAATCTTGCATATCCAGTTGAACAGGGGAACCCAGTAGTTGAACTCCCGTCAGAGCTTCCAAGAGAGTCATTTGTTGGCTTGGAGGATTTGAAGAAAATGGAAACAGAAGCAGATAGGTGGGTTGGCCATGTTCGGACTGAAATAGAGAAATTCATGGAGGACCTTGCTCATGCTTACCGGCAAGCCTCAGATGTTCTGGCACGCATGGATATGGTGGATCAAGCTTGGAGTGAGACCCAAATTTATCAAATGAAGACTGTTCTTCATCTAGAGGCTTTGATGCACATGCCTTTGCACACCCTGGTGGATGGAGGTGTAATACAGGAGGGCGATAGGTATGATTTCACCAGCTAGTACTCCTCAGTGGTCACGGGCCGTGGTTTCCATGATGCAGCATGAGCGGATTCAACCAAAGTCAGGAAAGCAATGAATAATATTCTGGATGGAATCCTCAATACTTTGGAGGCCATATTTGCTAGGAGGTTGGCTCTGGAAGAGATAATTGCAGATGGCTTGAGGGATAGGTTGACTCCCTTCTTCTTAGTCATGAGATCGTTTATCCAGGACGACTTTGAGAATATCTCCACTTTCTCCAGCATAATTCAGAACATGCAAGATGCCTTGGTGGCTTGGAGAAAGTCCTATACTTGGTACAGGCAAACAGTTACAGTGCTAGAATTCCAACTCAACCACATCCCGCCGATTTCAGTTCAGGAGGTTGAGGCAGTGTTGGCTCATTTGATCGAGTTTTCTATTCAGGAGAGGGACAACGAAAACGCTCTGCTGGACGAGGATCTTCTAGAAGATGGTGATGGGCATTAATTGCTCATTATGGTTCCTGCAGGGGAGTCGAGAATCTTCTATGCATTTATTACCCACTCCTCTCTATGGCAATTTTTAGGACAGAAACCCTAATTAGGGCATATGTAGCTCAATCTGAGCCCTTTATTGTAATCAGATCTGAACCGTCCACTGAAATGGGCTTATTATAAAAGGGGTATCCCCCCTCATTTGTAATCTATTAGAATTAGACCAAGAGTTAAGTCAAAGCTAGAGAGTAGAGAGCATATAGTGAATAGTTAGAATTTAACTTAGTTTGAAAAGGAAAGAAAAGATTTCCCTTTGAAAGTTTTTTGTAAAAGGTTGTTGTGGAAGACTCTCATAATATAAAGAATTTCATTGATTGGTGATTCTATCTTTCGTTGTGAGCAGTTGACAAGGCTTTTTCGTCTTTCCAATTCAAATAGATAGAGTAAAGTAGATTTTGTTTTATGCAAGTAGTTGGTAATTGTGGAATGCAGTGTTTGGCTTGAGCAAGTTTCCTTTCATCCATACCACTAGCGGGCTTGTTGATGGTAAGTTCGCCTTGTGTGGTCAACTGGAGTATTGGCACTTAACCTCGATTGTGGCTCATATGTCCA
Source organism: Sequoiadendron giganteum (assembly GCA_007115665.2). Classification (NCBI taxonomy): domain Eukaryota; kingdom Viridiplantae; phylum Streptophyta; class Pinopsida; order Cupressales; family Cupressaceae; genus Sequoiadendron; species Sequoiadendron giganteum. The sequence continues at coordinate 579,240,370 of CM021102.1, forward strand.
TATGCATTGTTGTGATGGTATGCACATGTTGTGTCATAATTTGAACACCTTTCTCATCCTTTGAAGATTGCACCAACTTTGTCGAAGTTGTCCGAAGGGAGGCGAAGCAAAGTCTGGTTTGAAGACTATTGAAGTTGATCCTCACATTCCACCCTTTAGAAATAGATTATAGAATCCCTACCCTTGTCCCTTTTAAATTCAGCATTTTTCGGGTTAGTTTAGAAATCAGAGCGTTATAGTCAAATCTTTCATTTGCTTCAGGAAGTTGAACAATTACACAAGTCACCTTGGAATACCCAACATATTCACATCAGCCAACTGAGTCTATTCGCAATAAAAGGAACCTTGGAGTTGAACGCATGAACTGATCCTATTCGCTACATGAGGAACCTTGGAGTTGAACGCATGATCTTTCACGCAATCTTAGCATGTAGAATACTTTGATCAAGAGAGGATAGAGCATCCGTTGGATAACTTTATTCTGTGTTGGTGTGGTCATAAAACACCCGTCAACAGGACATAAAAAGAGGGAAAAAGAGTGAAAGGGCAGGTTGGCTTTAGGCCTAAATACTCAACGATTGACCACTGCATCTCTTAGACACTTGATTGAAAAAATATTGGACACATAAGGTGAGGAAGCTTTTTGCTGCTTTGTTGATTTTAAAAAAGCCTTTGATACGGTGCCTAGAGACAAATTGTGGAACAAAATGGATGAATTAAGTATTTTGGATGAGTATAGGGTTGCAATGCATAGACTTTATGAACAGGTCAGGGCTAAAATCAGAACGAGTGAAGGAATGTCTAAATGTTTTGGCAGCGACATAGGGATCAAACAAGGCTGCCCCTTATCACCCACTCTCTTTGGGTTATACATTGACAAACTAGAAGATTGGTTAAGCAAAACCGATGGGGGGGATATTCAGCTGGCAGGTTATGTGGTGAAGCTACTGCTATATGCCGACGATCTTATCCTAATCTCAAAAATTGCCCGTGGTTTGAAAGAGCTTTTGAAGGCCTTAGATCTCTTTTGTCAGAATGTCGGGATGCAGGTGAACACCTCCAAGACTGAAGTCATGATTTTTTCCCTAAGGAAGAAAAGAAAACAAGATAACTTTCTTTTTGAAGGTAATCCTTTAGAAATAGTGAAAGAATACAAATACCTTGGGATTGACTTTCATCATAAGCTTGCTTGGGAGACTGCTAGAACTTAAAGGATACAAGGGGGTTGGAAGGCTTCTTTCTTACTCCAAAATAGGTGCAGAAAGGCTGAACTTTGGGATTGGAAAACCAAGAAGACTCTCTATGGTTTGCTGGTCACTCCGGTGGTTCTCTATGGCTGCGAGGTGTGGGGAAGTAGCATGTCAATTCATAGGTGGAGACAACTTGAAAGAATCCAAAAGCACCTAATCACTTGCAACTTCAAAGTCAAAACTACTATCCCTTATGATATTCTCTTGGCTGAGTTAGGAACTTTACCGTTGGAGGCTTTGGCTATAAGCCAGTTACTAAGCTATCTAAAGAAGGTGAAAAACATGGATGATCACCATTGGCCCAAAATTGTCATAGAAGAGGTTTGAGACCTTAGGAAGAAAACATGGATGAAACAAAATAACAAATGGCTAAACAAGTGGAACATTAGCTTGCACGAGTTCCCTAACACCAATGAAGAAATAAAATAGTATATTGCAAATAAATTCATGACTACCTGTTGACGTGGTTTTTTATGAACACACCAACACAGAATAAAATGTCCAACGGTCACTCTATTCTCTCTTGATCAGAGTATCCCGCATGCTAAGATTGCGTGAAAGTTCATGCGTTCAACTCCAAGGTTCCTTTTATTGCGAATAGACTCAGTTGGTTGATGTGAATATGTCGGGTATTCCAAGGGGAGTTACGTAATTGTTCAATTAAGTGAAGCAGATGAAAGATTTTGACTATGACGCTTTGATATCTGAATTGATCGAGAAATGCTTAATTTAAAGGGATAAGGGGTAAGAATTCTATAATCTACTTCTAGAGGGTGGAATGTGGGGATCAACCTAAACAACCTTCGAACCAAACTCTGCTTTGCCTCCCTTCGGACAACCTCCACAAAGTTGGTGCAATCTTCAAAGGGTGAGAAAAGTGTTCAAGTCATGACACAACTTGTTCATACCATCACAACGATGCATATGGACATATGAGCCACAATTGAAGTTAAGTGCTATTACTCCAGTTGACCACACAAGGCGAACTTACCGTCAGCAAGCCCGCTAGTGGTATGGACGAGAGAAGACTTGCTCAAATTAAATGCCACATTCCACAGCTAACAACTACTTGCATGAAATAAAAGTCTATTTTACTTTATCTACTTTGAATTGGAAAGATGAAATGGCCTTGCTAGCTACTCATAACAAAGAAGAAATCACCAAGCAATGAAACTCTTTGTATTATGAAAAGTGTTCACAACAACCGCTTACAAAACTTTCAAATGAAAGTTTTCTTCCCTCCTCAATCTAAGCTAACTTCTAAGCTAATCACTATATGCCTTCTACTCTCTAGCTCTGATTCAACTCTTGATCCAATTCTAATTCTAATAGATTACAAATGAGGGGAGATGCCCCTATTATAGCTAGCCCATTTCAGTGGACGGCTCAGATTCAATTACAATAAAGGGCCCAAATCGAGCCACCTATGCCCTAATTAGGGTTTCTGCCCTAAAAACTGCCACTGAGGGGAGTGGGTAATAAATGCACAAAAGATTCTTCCACTCCCCTGCAGGAACCATAATGAGCAATTAATGCCCATCACCATCCTCCAGAAGATCCTCGTCCAGCAGAGCGTTCCCATTGTCCTGTTCTCTGACTGCGAACTCGATCAACCGGGCCAATACCGCCTCAACCTCCTGAACCGAAATTGGTGGAATATAGTTGAGCTGAAATTCCAATACTGCTACCGTCTGTCTGTGCCAAGTGTAAGACTTTCTCCATGCCACCAAGGCGTCCTGGGTATTCTGAATTATACTGGAGAGTGAAGACATTCTCAAAGTCATCCTGGACAAGCGACCTCACAGCTGAGAAGAATGGAGCCAGTTTATCTCTCAAGCCATCAGCAGTTATTTCCTCTAGAGCCAACCTTCTAGCAAATATGGCCTCCGATGTATTAAGGACTCCCTCCAAGATGTTGCCCATTGCCTTCCTAACTTTGGCCGAATCTGCCCTTGCTGCATCGTGAAACCCACGGCCTGTGACCACCGAGGAGTACCAACTAGTGAAATCATAGCTGTCACCCTCCTGAATTACACCTCCATCCACCAAGGTCCGCAGAGGTATATGCATCAAATCCCCCAGACGAAGAACAGTCTTCGTCTGATAGATGCGAGTATCACCCCAGGCTTGATCCACCATATCCATTCGTGCAAAAATATTTGAGGCCTGCTGATAAGCATTGGCGAGGTCCTCCATGAATTTCTCTGTCTCATCCCGAACATGGCTAACCCATTTGTCTGCCTCTGTTTCCATCTTCTTTAAGTCCTCTAAGCCAATAACTGACTCCCTCGGAAGCTCTGGTGGGAGTTCTACTGTTGGGTTTGCCTGTTCACCTGGGCGTGCTAGACTCTGCACATATCCTATCAAGGTCTTCTGCTCCTTCTTTAACTTCTTATACTTCCCCTCTGTGCGGAGCAACTGGTCTCTCAGCGCCTGATAGGAGTTATCGAACTCCTCAACAATTTGGGCTCCCGTAGGACGACCCAACTCTACAGTGGTGATCACGTAATTCTCAGGCCTCTCCTCGGCTCGATCACACTCCTCCCTTGGGACAACAACCTGAAGTGTATGAGAGCCCGACTCATCAGTTGAGATCTTTGGAAATTTCCTAGCTCTCTTCTTCTCCGGTGGCGCACTAATCCTTCTGAGGAACTCCTCCATCTCAACGGCTGGATCCGTATCATCCTCAGGGTCTCTTCTCATTCTATCCGTAAGCCAATCCGGCACTATCTGCTGTGGATTGCAAGTGACGAGGGGCTTCTCTTCTGTTGCCTCCACCTCGTATACTTCCTCTCTTCTTACACTATTTTGCTCAGGCTCATCGGTCTCCACGAGCTGAGTATCTCCAGACCCTTGGGTCCCTTGCTCTGTGTTTTCTTCCTCTTCCAATGCCATGTCCAGCATCTGCTGGAAATGGGTATCGGCCACTGTTTCCTCCTCCTCTTCTTGTTGGCCACCCCTAGATGCACTAACACTTATACTATCTGACTCTCGGATGTTGGGCTGATCAACCTCCTCAAGTTCCCGTTCTTCATTCAATCTTGCCCTTTGATCGGCAAATAGTGAAATTTCCCTCAAACTCGAAGACTGAGTTTGCGACCGCGCGGGTGATGCTTGCTCCATCCTCAAAGGTATTGGCTAGGTCAGCATCTCATCTTGTGCTTCCAACGCTTGGGCAACTTGTTTTTCCCTTCTCACCGGTAGTGGCCTTTGATCACCCATCAAGTCATAAGTAAGGGTAACTGCTCTGCTTTTGAGTCTGCGCACATTTCTATCGACCCAAGCCCTCGTGAAAGTCATCACTAAAATAGAGAGCGTGTCCAAGTCCATGATTTCTGGCTCGGACCAATCAGGTGGTGGTACCGGAGTATTCCTGACCGACTCATAGTCAGGCTGTATGACATTTACATCCTCTTCCACCTGGTCGGGAACTGGGATGACTTCACACTCCGTGATTAACTTGAGAGGTAGTCTGGTGAACATCCTCCTTCTTATTTCAACCTCATCCACCGCATTTTCCCAAAAATCTTCTATGTGAGCCTTGTGCCTATACTCAACATTCTGCACCACCCGGATGTTTCCGTAAGGATCGAAATCCTACCTGCCTGTGTGATACAAAAGAGGAAAGAATTGTAGCTCATCCTCTGCCTCTCGAGCTGCCTGCAAGGAGGGGCATACCTCAGTGGAATTCCCTATGGCAATAGGAAAATCCAGTCCCTTCTTCCTCTTCTTCTTTTGGATTTTATCATAGGCAATGAGTTGCCTAGATACTTCTAGCATTACTATGTGATTAGTGGGGTACCTCGGCAACCGGTATGGATACGAGGTGAACCCTTGCAGCCTAATGTATGTGAATTTCGAAAATTGGATGAGCCAATATCCATATTCCTTGATCAGCGCCTGTGCTTCCTTCGATATTCTTTATTGCGTTCTCTACTGAAGGTTCCTTGCAATATGCATTGTGAATGCATCATTTACCTGCTTGTAGCTAGCTGGGTTAGCCAAATGTAATTGTGTGCAGGCCTCATGGATTTTGAACTGGTCAGGGGCACAATCGATTGGCTCTTTGTATGTGATCCCTCTGTACTTGGTCATCCTCGCCAGCATATATATTACGTACGAGCTCATATAAAAAGTCTTCGTCCTCCTCAGGCTCCTGAACTGTTCATCTATGTTGTCACTAATCATCCTAGCCCAGTCAACACATTCCTTTCCTTCCAATATGATTTCGATGAAGTAGAACATCCAAGGCTCAAAGATATATGCTTGTGAACTCCCGTTTACTTGGTTAAGCATCATTATCAAGTCACAGTATTCTTGTTTCACATCTTCGGCAATTATCTGTTTTGGGAGTTTAGTGCGGGGTGGCTTCGGCTTTTGCATCCAGACTCTGTTGATGACTGTAGCAACCCTTTCCAAGGAGGAGGAGTACATTTTATCTGCCCTTTCCTTTGTCCTGTACAACATCTTCTCGGAAGTAGGAATCCCAAATGCCTTTCTGATAGCGTCTGGCGTGAAGTTGGCAAACAATTTGCCATCTGGAGAGACAATTGTTCTGTGTTCCGGCTTGTAGCAATTTGCGCACTCTATGATTAATTCCGGGCACTGTATTGCTGGTGGAAAACCAGCAGCTGCGTATATTCCACTTTTCATTATGTTGTGTGCTATGACTGACGGTTAGTGACCTCCCAGTCCGTACATCCTTGATTTGAGTGCACTCAGATTAAATGAACCGAGGTTGGTGTCATTTAATCCTGCCAACTTTGAAGTAATTGCCAACTTCGGAAGGAATGGCTTGGCGAGCCTTTTGATCATTGCTTGTCGGGACGAGCTTGCCTTGCCTGCTTCAGTATTTGCAGCTCTGCCTATAGCTCTACTTGTTCCTGCAACATCCTTTGCTCCAGCCATCTGCAAAAATAAAATTGGATAATAAGTTAGACTGCAGATTTTTAATAAAATAAAACCATTCTCAAGATGGCTGCGAGTACGGAGTTAGTTTCAAAAATAAAATTCCTTAGCATAAATTCCTAACTCCAAACCTCAAACTGTATAAAAATCTCTGAGCTTAGAGAAAACTCTCAGCAACTGCACTTCTGACTGGTGAAGAAAAATCGCAGAAAACTAATAACTTTCACCAATGGAATAATTTCTCCAGCATAAATAATTCGAATTTTGACCTCAGCCTGTCAACCTCAACAATTAAAAGAACAAAAAGATGCAGCATGGAATTTTGAACTTCTTCTCAACTCCAACAGCAATCAACTTTCAGCAGTTCCAATATGAAATCCTCAGCAACTTCAAGAACTCTTATGCAACTTCGAAAATGACTTCAGCAACTTCAACTCTCAGCAGTCTGAAAATAGCCTCTCAGCAACTCCAGCATACAATTTTGAAATTTGTAGCAACACACTCTAAACTCTTCAAGAACTAAAATCTTCAGCAACTTCGCTCTTAGAAAAATAAAAACTCAACCTCACTTTCAGCAACCTCGACAAAGATTTCAATCTCTCAAATAAATTCTCACTTTCACCAACTCTCAACTTCAAAAATGTGAGAGGAAATGAGAAATGAGTTTGTTTAAATAATTCTTCATGAAGAATCGTGCCAAGTAGTGTTGGAGTTATTTTTAGCACCTTCATCAATTCACCATTCTCTCCACTTAGAATCTTCTATTTCAGGTGCAGTAGTAGGCTAGTCGTCGGTCAGTCATCATGGAAGTTGCCATTAATGAGGATTCTTTCCTTGCAAAATTCAAATTTTTCCTCCCAGTCTGCTAGTTAACTCTCAGTAATTTAAGCAACTTGCGAGAAAATCACTTGACTTGATTGAAAATTCCATTTTAAAATCCTCGCAGTGTTTAATTAAATTCAACTCGAAAAATTCATGGGAGTTGTAAACTCATTTCCAACCTGTTAAAATGCATGTCATTTAAATCTTCAACTTCATGAAATTTGCCTTAGATATTTTAAATCTTCTCAAAATAATTAGACCCCGTTGATTTAAAATCATCTGCTTGCTCAAAATAATCCATCCTCTAGGCAAAACAAATCCCTTTTGAAAATATTCGAATTCTCCCTTAGGAAAATAATTTGGAACTCTGTTAACTCATGGGTGTATTTTAAAGAGGTTCATTTAATTTTACTTGACCCATGGGAAAATATTCATCAATTGTTAATTCTCCCCTCTGAAAATATCTCATTACTTTGCCCACTTTATCTAAATGTCTCTGGAAAATTTGAAATTCCACTCATACCAAGGGCGTATTTTCTCTAGTGAAATACTTATTTCACTTAGAAAATTTCGAACATTTTCCCCCTTTTGATATTTTATTTTATCACGCCATCATCCCACCTACTTAGAAATAAATTTAAATCCTCTTCCTTCCTTGGGCGTATTTTATAGGTGGAGCTTTGATTTTTTTTTTTGCCTTAGCAACTTCTCCATTTTCTCCACTTTATTTCTTAGCTTGGACGCATGTTGTAGGGGCTGCTTGTCTGCCTTAGTCATTTCCTTGAAGTGGCCTTTATAAGGTGGGCGCATTTTATACCTTGCACTTTCGTTTCAACACTTAGACTTTTCATTGTTTCTCCCTTTACCTTGGGCACAAATGAGGTAGGCTACTTTTGTTTGGATGCCTTAGAGACTCGAGAACTCCACCACTTAACACTTGCTGGGCGCAAATACTACCTCAAGCTTTTGTTTCCATGCCTTAGAAATTTTCAAGGCTTTCAACTTTGACACTCTCTTCAAGGGCACGTATAGAGGTAGCTACTTTTTTTTTTTTTTTGACACTTAGGCGTTTTCAGCCTATTCCTCCATCTTGGGCGCAAATAGCTTGGGCTACTTTTGTTTCTCTCACTTGCACGTTTTTTTTTTCTTCCCATGCCTTAGCATATTTTCCTTTTGCAAGGGGGCACGTTTTCACTTGCTTGCTTCTATCTTCATCATGGGCGCATTTGGGGTGCCATGCTTTTACTTTAAATGCCTTAGGCGATTCAAGTCCTCTCCAATTTAGCTTGGGCGCATTTATCCCCTTCAACTTTTATTCTCAATGCCTTAGGTGTTTCTCCACTTCATTATCTAAGATGGGCACATTTTGGAGGGTCTTCCTTCGTTTTCATGCCTTAGCAATATTTTGGGTGGCCTTCACAATGTTGGGCGCATTTCCATAGTGGAGCTTTCACTTGAGGGCGCATTTCATAGGGTGAACTTTCCTTTTCCACGCCTTAGAACTTTTTTCAAGGCATCATCACAAGGTGGGCGCATTTAGCATGGTGGGCTCCAAGTTGAGGGCGCAAATAGGGGTGGCTACTTTTGTTTTATGCCTTAGAAATATTTCACTTAACCACTCCTTCCCTTGGCTCGTTTTAGAGGGCTTGCTTTTATTTTCACCATGGGCGCATTTCAAGTTCCATGCTTTGATTTCCAATGCCTTCGAATATTTCCTCAAGGCTCTTCCATGGTGGGCGCATTTTGACTAGCTCGCTTTCATTTGAGGGCACCTTTTGCTAGGTGGGCTATCAATTCTCTTGCCTTAGACAATTTTGAAGTCACTTCTTCAAGGTGGACACATTTACCTGGGTCCTCTTCTATTTTCACCATGGGTGCATTTGAGAGGGTATGCTCTCATTTTCTCACACTTAGTAAAATTTTCATGCCCTTGTTTGCCCTTCACCTTCACATTCTATTTTTAGTAAGTCCTTGCTTTTCTGACTTCCAAAGCTCTGTTTTGCCCAAAAATTTCACCATATGATCCTTGCAGTCTGATGAACCTGTTTTTGCCAGTCCTTTGCTCTGACCTGCTATTTATAGTAAGTTCCAAAGTTGCCTGACTTTTGTAGCTCTGTTTGACTTGTAACTCGCTATGCCTGATCCTGATAACTTAAGTGCCCTGTTCACACCTACCTCTAGCGCAGACCTGCTATTTATAGCCCTGAGATGACTTACTAAAAATAGTAAGTTCTCCGATTTTGCTCAAATTTTGCCAGTAGGTTGCTTGGATGATGTTGATATCGTTGGGGTACTTCATTCTGACAATTTCTGAGTCTCACCCCTATAAAAGTGGAAACCCTAATTTGACTTGCATGTATCTTGAACGGTCTCCGTTTGGCTTTGTTTCTACTGCATGTCGTTCTGCTTGCTGAACTGGAGTGTCGGGCGGCTGTTTGAGTGTACCTACTAAAAATAGAAACTTCCTGAAAAGTGACCAATCCACTGACGAATGATTTTGCATGTCACATCGCCCGTGGGATTTCAAAAAACCCAGAAAAACCCAAAAAACTGGTCTGCATGCGTGCACTGGCTAAAAATAGTAAGTCCCTGAAAGTTGATCCCCTCTACTTGCATGTCATATCGTTGCGAAGCTCTCGAAAGACCCATGAGGAATATCCGGACATGCGTTGAAAAACTCTGCATGCAAACCCCAAAAAATAGCCTCTGAAGGTTGAACTCTGAAAGTCATCACCTCGTTTTGCATGTTACATCACTGCGAAGGTCTTGAAAAACCTAGAAACATTCCCCAGACATGCATTTGAAAAGCACATGTAAGATCGTGAGAATGGCTCCTGAAGCCTGAACTGCTAAAAATAACATGTTGTCTGGTTCTGCCCAAATTTTGCGTGCAAGTAGCTTGATGTACCTGGAATGCGATGGAGCTGACAGAATTCCAAAATCCTAATGAAACAGTCCCAGATTGAGTACTTACTATAAATAGTAAGTTGTCATAATTCGATAAAAATTCAGTGGGACTTCGTTGGACGTCTTGTAACTGCAGTACTAAGCTCAGATTCCAATTTGATGACTCAGTTTGACCTTTAAAAAGCCTGAATGATGGGAAACCCTAATTCCACAGACTTAACCAATATTTCAACCTAGGTCAAACGATAGGACATCCCCGAAAGGATGGAAAGACCAGAGAGAGAGAGAGACGCAAAGCCAAAAGACCAGAATGGAGCAAAAATTAGGGGGTCCCCATTTGAATGGGGTGATGTGTGAAAAAGGTCACAACACTACCATGTGGACAAAGTCGATTGGTCGAAAGAAAACTCACTATGTCAAAGAGTTCAACCCAATTTGGGAGCACGATGAAAAAACCTACTTAGGGGCAGCTATTAAAGGTAAAGTAAGGATGTTAATTGCTCAGCTGAGGACTATTTCACACTATCTCATATGTGAGACCGGAAGGTGGACAATACCTAAGGAAGCGTGGGAGGATAGAATTTGTACTTTTTGTAACGAAGGGGTGGTGGAGATGGAATGGCACTTTATCATGGATTGTGCTGCTTATGGGGACATCCGCACCCAGTTCGAGAGCAACTTAAAGGCTGACAATCTGCACAAGTTATTTGAGGAGGAGAAGATTAGCAAGACTGCTAGTTTTTTGGTCAAAATTCATAACAGAAGATTCAACATTGAAAAGAGTTTGGAGATTTCTTAGCTTTTTTTGGTTCTCGATCCCATAGGCTATTTGGTCTCATGGATGGCATTAAAATCTCTCATTCATTCATTCATTCAAATGAGGCTTCTTGACTGAGTGTTGTAGAACTAGACAAGTATGGAATTCCAATTCCAAACTTGCCGAAATGTTCATGAATTTCAAACTCATGGAACATTTCACTTACCCAGCATGTAATGTGAGAGCATCTAGATCTACGAGTAATCCTACATCACACAAAAATATTTGTCTTTTCTTTGCTTTTTTGTTTTCCTTCTTTGTTTTGCTTGCAAGAGAGATGATGTAGTTTCCAAAGAATCATGGATGGTTCATGGCCAAGTGATTGCTTCATCTTGTAAAGAGTCCAATTGTGTACTCATGTTTAAAATTTGGGGAAGGTTTGAGAAAAATTGAAGTTATGCAATTGTGCGAGTTTTCCCAGTGTTTAGGATGTCATGTTTTAAAGTTGAGGAAGATTCAATCAAAATTGTGAAAGTTATGCAATTGTGGAATTTTCCTATGCTTTAGGATATTTTGGTGCTGTGGAACTTTTTATACAATGCAGATATTATCCACATACCCCTCAAAACTCTGCAATAGGCTTAATTTCCTTCAAAATCATGTGATTGCAAAACTTTCTAGTCAAGCAGATATATCCTTGTACCCCTTGAATTTCTGCAACTGCTGCTAGAATGTAAATTTTTACCAGAAAACAACAAAGTGATGGTTTTAACCACCTAAATGCAGATCCTAAGATTCATTGAGGCCTTGCCACATGTCCTATCATGGAAAACCGCCTCTATTCTGTTTGTAAGCTATAAATAAGGATCTTGACCTCTTTTAAAGCTAGTTTTATTTAGAGACTTATTCTGCAAGAGTAAATTAGAGGGAAGTTAGTGAGTGTTTGCAGATTGAAGGGGATTTCATGGTGAATGCTGAGGAAACTGTATGAGTCAAACATTTGCGATTATAAGGCTTATTTCCAAGTCATGTAAGAAGCCACACGTGTATTGAACTGTAATGTACTGAACATTTGATACTCCTACTGTAATGTTTTAGTTGCAAATTAATAAAGAGATATTCAAAAATTGTTCTGTAAGTTTTATTTGCTGCCTAACTCAGTAGCCTGTTAAAGCCCCCGAATCTCGTCCTGCAGTAACATCTTTTATAGGGCCCAAAAGGATCATCATTAGTTCAAGGTAGAGAATTTATATTCTTGTTGAGTTCTCTATAACCAATACACATCTTCTAGGTGCTATCTTTCATAGGAACTACAATCCTATGTAGACAACTTCAGAACTTGGTATGTAGGTAGTGAATAAAAGATAATAAAGAGTCATCCTTAGTGCCCATCAAATCCAGACCTAACATTATTATACATCATGTTGTTGATAATGGAAAGACTACACTCCTCCATATTGTGTTCTCAGTGTTTTTTGATGATTATATGCAATATTTTTCCTTTAATTGTTTTTATGCTTATTGTATTGTTTGTGAGTTCACTATCTACATTTCCAATGATGCCATATGAAATCCTACCTGTTTTTTTTGTAAACCACTAGTCACCATTGAGTCAAATGGTAAGTATATGTCCATATAATTCACCCCCTCCCCCTTTTCTACCCTTTTTATGGTGAGGTGGCATGGTAGAGTAGTGGGGTACAGGGGCTACTATCTATAAGGGGATGGGGTCCTCACCCTGGGTGACTATACACTCATTATTGCTAATAAAAAATAAATAATAGAACAATCTCAAGCATTCTATGAGAGTAGGTAAATCTCTCTTTACAAAATATATTGGGATACATGTTGGCATAGTAGGCTCTTGAGTTGTCAACTCATCTTACGTGTTATAGTATATTGTCTTTTATGATCTCTTGAGTGTTTGTGGATATTTCTTTTATATATTGTGAGATCTTGCACTTAATTCTTAAATGCAATAATAGCATAGGATTCAAGACCCATATCTTTTGGTCATTTTTCAACCACTTAGTATGCGGAGTCAAGCCAACGATAAAGGAGGTTTTGATCACGTTTAGCATTAGATTGGAGTCAAAAAATTTAATCAGAAAATTGCAATTTAGCAAAGCTTGTATTGGAAAGATATTTTTGTAGTGTTATCTTAAATTCTTGCCAATTCTGAATTGAAATTGTTTTTTTTCAGATATGTCATATGATCACTTATTTTAGTTCTTTGCAAAAATTTAAAATATTCATCAAGGTCACTTTTTTTGTGTTTTTCCAGATTCTGCCATTCAGGATCTAAAATGGTTGGGTTAGATTTGGCATCCATTTAACTGTCAAGGGGCAGTTTTTCTTCCTGTCATAGCTATGTGTCATTGTATTCTGTTTCACTCCATTTTTCTTAAAGGATTGGAAGGTATTCCATAAATCTACAATTTTTTGTTGCTTTTTGTGGCATTTTGAAGATTTCTATCCTATGCTTATCTAAGCTAAGTATGGAGTAGATTCTTTTTGTGCCTATGTTGAATGGGAAAAATTATGAAACTTTCTAGGATTATATGCAAACAAAATTGATGGGAAGAGGTTTGTAGTACATTATAACATGCAAAGATTATTTTCCAGCCAAACTCAAGAAGCTAATTGGGTATAAGTACCATGTAGCAGCTGCCTATTAACTCTTTATTGGTCACATTGGAATGCATCTACGTCATCACACTATGGATTGAAGATCCCTTATTGTGTATTGGATAAATTCAATGAGTTGTTTGAGATCAGAGTTGTCTTCTAACGAGGTTGATGGTGCAATCACAGAGGCCATCAACGATATACATAATTTGAAATCCTGCAATCAAAGGCTTTTGGAGGAGATTGTGGAATAAAGCAAGAAGTATACAATAGAATTAGACACGAAGGGCATACTGATGATGCTACTACTTTTGGTGGTAATTATGCTAATGTTGATGCTACTCATGATATTGTTATGAATAAAGAAAGAAGTATATAATAGTATTAGACATGAAGGGCATACTGATGACGCTACTACTTCTGATGGTAGTTATGCTATTGTTGATGCTAATCATGGTATTGTTATACGTACTTTTAGTAATAGTGATTATACTTCTCATATTATTGAAGGAAGATAAGAACTCATATTGTTGATAACTTGATAGTACTTCTGATGATATTGAATATTCATGTTACTTTCACATGTCTATATTTTCATGTAGAAGCTCCCCTGTACATTATGTAATTTATCTGTACATAATACAAATTAGTATATATGTATTTTTGTGGGCTGTGGCTATCTCTTTATATTTCTTTCTCATTGTTGTGATTGTGCTCATATTATTTTTTATTAGAACACATTGATCTAAATAAAAAGTTAAAGTCCTTAAGAATTTGTAAACTACATCAAATAGTACAGATCTGAAAAGTTTCTTTGGTGCTATGAACTAAAATAAAAAAATCATTTGGCATTACTCTCATATTGCCAAGCCAGTCCAAATATCGAATCATAAACGTTTCTCATGGAGTTTTGTAGCAACTAAAGCATTTGAGCAACTCATAAAATGCCCTTTTCGTAGCCCATGTAGTTTCTCTACTTGATTTCTATCAGCCTTTTGAGATTTAGAGCAGTGTTTCATATTATTCAATAGATGATCTTAAGCAAGAAGACCCACCAAACTTGATATAAATTCCTAAGCACTTTCAGCAGCAAAGAAAAACTTATAACACATATGATGAGAAATTCTATGCATTGATCCAAGAACCCAAGCAATGGAGGTAAGTTATATCCTTGATAAGGAGATTATTTATAGTGATAATTAATAGCTCATGTTTCTGAATCCAGAATCAAAGATCAAAAAATGGTGACATTTTAAATGTGCTACTTATATTCAGCGACTTCATCTAATTATTTAGTACAAAAATGGTGCTATTAATATAGTTGATGATATGTTGAGCAGGCCTCCTTTCAAAGTTTGACATATCCTTGATAAAATATTTTCTGCATATGAAGAATAGAAGCCACTTTCTTTTTCAAAATCTAAATGGACCAATTATTACAGCTTTACAACAATATACAATGGTAAATTAAACTCCTTGTCTTGATAAGACGTTACAAGATAGTGTGTTAAATCACATTCATAAATAAAAGGCACATTCCTCATCAAATGGTGGCTGTTTTACCAAATTGAAGATTTTGCAGAATTTACAAATGTCTTACTGTCCTCCTATAAGAAAACATGTGGAAGATTTTACGAGACGTTCATCATGCAACCAATCCATACTTTCTAATAGAAAGCTCAGTTTGTATCAGCACTTCATATTCCCTCTAGGCCTTGGGAATCTGTATCCATGGGCTTTATCAGTGGATTTTTCCCACTGCTCTTTACAAGCATGATTGTGTCATTGTTGTTTGAATGCAGATATTGGAAAACAGAAGTCTGTCGTCCATACATTGAAACAAGAAATGTTTCCAAAGTTAGTTATTTTTCTGCATGCATGGAATCACTTTGGCTAACTACTTAGTATTATTTATGATCATGACTCAGTATTTCAGTCACTTTTGTAAAACTGTCATGCCCACTATTTTGCATGACTTAGCAAAAACACAGCTACCAAAAATTTTACAAAACAAAACAATTCAATACAATATTTACTAGGATTCACTGCATATTCAATGGTGTCATGTTTACACTGACATCATGTGCATGATACACAAGGCATGAAAGGGGAAATGACAAAAAAACTAAGGAGAAAATTCTATCATAAACCCTAACTCAAAAGGGTAATCTACTAAGCCTAACAGAAAACTTCATGAGACACATAAAAGGAACTGTAGGAAATGTTTGACAATAATTCTAGTTAATGGAAGTAAAAACTAGTGTTCTACTTTCTAGCTATAACTTAAGGACAAGAAATTTAAATACCATTTGCAACCTTCTTTACCAAATCCAATAATAATTTTCCAATAACTACCTTAAAACAATATATACTCAATAATCTTCATCTACCATATTATTGATGAAATTGGTGAATTAATAATTGAGGAAATTTTTTGTTTAGAACACTAAACAATTCAATCACACAATTAAGCATATCAAATATGATTAAGACATTGAAAATTAAATGATTAATGGTTCTACATTTCGATTTAATCCATAGACAAATCTCCAAAATCTAATTCCTCACTAATGACTTTTAAACTAAGAATGTTTAGCTACAACTTAATCTTTTATCTGAAAAGGATAAATCTTGAATCTAAATAAAATATCATCATTATAATATAATAATTCAACAAGTCTAAATTCCTTAAACATTTAATTATTAACTTACAAAAGTACAACAATATGGTTTCCATACTAACATAAAAATATATATTTAATCTAATTATAATACTATTTTCATATATATTGTTTTCATTAATATAAAAGAAAAAAAATCTAAACAAAAATTGTTAATTTCACTTACAAAAAACTAATTTGTAACCACTTTATTTTTGTTTTTAAACACCTATCTCTCTCATTTTTGGAATTGTTTGAGGAATGAAATTTGAACGAAGTTACAAGTAATTATTGTTAAGTTTTATAGTTTTTATAACTTTTCCTACTACATTTGCAAGTATAAAATTGTTTATATTCATCAATAATAAAATTTGTTGCAGGTTTATATATATATAATGGGCCATTAGATTTAATGGCAACCTTGAACCACCCTAACTTCTAAGCAAGATGAAACAATAAGGATTTCTTCTTTCATTTCCTCATTTGTTTGTGTTATAGGTTTGGAAAGGGGGGGGGAGTTAAAATAAACATATTGCAACTCTCTTGGATTAGTATGGTTTCCTGAAATTCTTACTTGCTTCTACTCCCAATTCGTTTGTCAAAGCATTTTTTAAATTTTGAAAAAGTAGATAGTAATGTTTTACTTATAACTTCTAATTACTAGGTTGGTCCAATTTTTAGGTATGTAATACTGATCTATATAATAGAAAAACTCTTGAAATTTTATCCCCTAATTATGTGTATCATTTTGTGTGATAAAAAATGTAATATTGTTTTATGAAAAAATATTATTATGAAAAAGGATGTCAGTGTTTCGTTCAAAACTTAAAATTTGTGATCTAGGTTCGTACAATTTCTAAATATGTTGTTTTGAGATACATAATTGAAAAACCCATTAAATTTTATATTTCAATATCATTTTATCATATTTTATGATCAAATCTATAAGACTATTTTATAATTTTTTATTGTTTGACTAGGGGTAGCAATGTTATAACCATAACTTTTGGTTGATCAAATGAGAGAAAAATGCTTATCATACATTTACAATTATTTCTAAAAAAAATCACATATAATTACAACTATATTCAATTTAAATATCTACAACAATGATAACATAAAGGACAATAATGAATAGATTAAACACACAAAGAAGAATAATGAAACTCTACAAAATATTTTTCTTTCTTTTTGTTTTTACAATATAATCTAGTATAAACCATATACATCTATTACATTGAAACCTTGGTTACATTTATTTAAAAAATGTTTTAGCATTTCACCACTTTCATAATGATAATAGGTATCTTCACTTACAACCTATAACATAGTTATCCACTATAGTCTCCAAAACCATATACCTGAAAACAATAATAACAAGGAAAAAAATCACTTGGGCCAATGGGCTCTCTACCCAACCATAGGGTTGTAAATCCAACTCACCCTCGAGAAAAATGGTTTACATAGCCAAATCTAGGTTTGCTAACAACTTAATGCAATCCACATAAAACACATAGCTTCTTCTCACCAAAACATATCATTCACATTGCACATTGACAAGTTTATTTCACATTACAATAGTGTAAAATTCGCCCATCAGCCACTACAATATTTTTTTTAACAATTCACCACCACTACCAACTTAAACCATGCATATTTCATCTAAATCTAAAGTGTTAATTTCAAAGGTTCTTCATTCATCTTGGTGACAACAAATCAACATCACCACTTATATGCTTATACTCAAAAGTGTTAAGCTCCTATTGCTAGGGTAATTCCTAGTCCCATACCTAAACCTCAAGGGTTCATGGTGACCCTACCTACATATCCCCTCATGGGAATCAAAGGCTTCGTAGTTTGCCTACCAATGTCAAAGGGATTTCATTCTCTCCTCTTGCATGAGATCTTTGATCTCTCTTTTAACCCATGACTATTAACTAAGTACATGTAAGTTATCAACTTAGCCAATTATAATATTATGATAATAACTTTTCCATCAAGTGTTGGGTCCATACCAAACATTACCAAGCATTAGTGTGTACAAACATTCACAATATTCACATCGGGGCATATCATACCATAATCCAAAAGATCATACAAAATGATTGACATGAGCATACCTCCATATACACAAGTTGACTAGCTCATACACATCACAAGTACAACAGTGACTAGATCATACATAGATCACAAGTACAATGGTGATTAGCGGATAAGTACATCACAAGTACAATAATGACTATCTCATTGGAACATCACAAGTACAACAGTGATCAGCTCATACACATATAGCAATTACATTAGTGATTGGATCCAGCATACATCACAAATACACAATGACTAGGTCCAACACACATCACATATACTCAGTGATTGGCTATGAATTGAGATAAGTAATCATGGAGAAGATCATAGAAGACTGGCTATGTGACCCCTGACATCCATTGGCCATTTACTCGCTCACTCAACCAAAAGTATCAATATTCTATCAGAGATAATGATGGTCGAAGCAATTATATTTATTCCTAGTAACACATATCAACCTTCAACTTTTCAATACAGTTGTCATTTTCAATAATTAATCATAGAATTGTATAGAAATTATAATCATTTCAAAATCCATCACAAATAAATCATTAAGTCATTAAATCATACCTCAACAGAAAAAATACTTTCATATTCACATAAGATAAATCATCTAATAAATATAAGATATCTATAACTAATATTAATTAAGTTCCATCACCTAATCCATATCCAGTGACAACTAAGACAATCCATATAAGTATAAGAATATAAATCATGTCTAGGGAAACAAAACTATCACTCATAATACTCATGAAATAAACTAGCATCCACAAAACTCCTAAGTAGTCCAATCATATAAACATAACATCATGCAAGAATCAACATAGATGAGGTCTCACAAAAAAAACAATGAAGAAGCTTTTTGACTATAAGTTGATGTTTTCCTATATAATTTTATGTACAAACTAATAATTAAAATTTGGTAGTGAATCATGTAAATACCAAAATTAAGACCCCTACAAAACTTTGTTTTTCTTGTTGCATTTTCAATGAAAGCTAAGTTGTCCTCCTTATCAAAGTTATCAAGTCCTAGCCTAGGTTGTCTACTATTTGTGTTTGCAAATCATTCATGGATGAGGAATGGAAAACTATGATGAATCAAACTTTTGATGTTTGAAGGCTCTAGGGTGAAATAGAAGACAATTCATCAACAAAGGCCGGAAGTCGAGCATAAAGGGATGGCACAGTTTTCAAAGTATTTTCAACACTCTATCCAAACAAGCAAATGTGAGTGATGGTACTACAGATGAAAGCATTCTAATGAAAATGGTTAAGCTGTCTCACCTTTCCAAGGCCTTCTCCAGCCCAAAAGAGCAACTCAAATGGCAATGATCGATGAAAGCTGTGACAAAGGAAAGGACAAAAAACATCTCTAAGTTCAAATTGCACTTTTGGCTAGCCATGCCACTCTAAAGGTGTGATTTTGTTGGCAATGATGGTTAGAAAGTGCAACACTTAAAATAATTAAGTTGTGCCTTTCAATGGAAATGCCACTCTAAAAGGATGAAAAAGTTGGCCGTGCTGGTAGAAAAATGTGACCAGCTGAAAACAAGTCTTATTAAAAGTTGCACATTCTCAGTGGCAATGCCACTAAAGAAAGGCAACTAAGGTGGTGATGGTGGTTAAAAAACACAAGATGAAAAAAACTTTAAATCATGAGTTAATTCGCACTTTCCTTCTGGTGATGCCATTTAGAAATGGCGATCAAAGTGGCAATGAATTATCAAAGTTGTGCCTGACACAAATTCAAGTTAAAAAATAAATTTAAGTTGCACTGTTTTAATGGCATTGCCACCTAAAAACTGGCGACCAAGATGGCGATGCTAGCTAAAAAGTGTGACAAAGGGTTAAGTTGAAAAAAACAAATTTAGTGCCCAAGTTAAGTGAAATAAGTCAAAAATCAGGAAGGAGGTGGTAACATCTTATCCCATTGACCTATGAAAAGGAGAAAGAGAATTTAAAGCAGAGAAAGGGTTTATTTTAGGCAATTTTGAAGAACAAGATTGAATTGCTTTAAAGCAATGAAGCCACTGCTGAGAGCTATAAATATGTGTGATGAACACAAGATATAGAAGGGCTTAGGGTAGATTTATGTTGCAAAAATCATCATTTAAATGATTGAAGTCAAGTCTTTATGTTTTGTGTGTTGAATGAATGTATATAAGTTGATCTGAAGCTTATGTTGTAGAAGCTTATATGGAGATCATTCATCTTACATTTGTAATTCTGCCAAGTATATTGAATTGAGTAACTTAGACAAACTTTGTGTTGATGCCCATTGTTCATTAAGGTATAACTTTGCATATTGCTTTAGCAATTTATCTCATGGAATCGTGTGATGTTCGTTCATTTAAACATTTCTTGTGTTGATGCTAATTCATTGGTGTATGATTTAGCTACTAGATAGCATTCATTGGTGTTATTCAATTGAATCTTTGTTTGTAGCTAAAATATAGGTCTCTACTTTAATCACTATAAAGGTATGTTTGTGTTTGAGTTGTTAGCTAGATCCTTAAATCTCAAAATCTTGCTGCAGTCTTGGCTATTGATAGTTTGGTGTTGTATCGGGGGACAAAACATAGTTGATTAGATATTTACATTAAATGCAAAATCTTAAGGGATATTTTGTATAGTGTGAATATTTGTAAATTTTGTTAGTTTTGAGTTCAGTTAGATCTCACAAAGCTTCCTCTCATAATTTGAAGATTGATTATATTGCACAAAATTCTATTTTGTGTCAAATTAAAATGCTAACAAATCGCTCCTTGTTTCATACTTTCCACATCTATGACAAATAAAATAAATAGCATAACACTTGTCTTATGTGTTGCAGCATAGTTTCATTATATCTGTCCATGTCTCTATATAGGATATTATCAATTTGAAATTTTCTCCTTATACTTAGATGCATTTATCTCTACTTGCAGCTACTTCTTGTCATCAACAAAAGAAGCAAGCTAGGCTTCTTCTTTTGTCCATTTTTTTCTAAATCCCATGCACATGTTCATGATACATAATTGAAAACTCAAGTCAAATACAAAGAGATTCATGGTCAAGATTGAATTCCTTCACATTATCAATTTGGGTATAAAAAATGGCTACACTAAGATAAGACTTAACAATATTTTGAAGAAGATCAAAGAAAAATCTTTCAGCTTGGATCTTCCTTTTGATCTTGGTGTACAAGGTGTTGTGAATCTGAACCAATTTAAGCTTTGAGAGCAACCACATTTGAAAAAGAAATTCTCATGATTTGGGTATAAATTTGTCATGTCTCCAAAATAGCAACAAAATAAATAAATAACCCCAAACATTTAAATGCAATTAAGAAAATGCAAATAAATAACAAAACATATATTAAGAAATATTAGTAATTATAATTACCGCAAGATAATATTACAATTGTAATCATCAAATATAATATTGAAATACAAACATTAGCAATTTAAATATTATTATCAGAATATATAAAATAAATAGCAATATTAATATTAAATATAAAATAAATGTGAACCATATCAATATAAAAATATATAAATATGAAATAACAAATATAATAATAATATATAGGCAAATTATTGTTATTACATTCTAGTATTAAACAACTTAATCTCAAAAATAATAATAATAAATAAATATTATAATCATTACACATCAAAGATTGTAATACATTAGAATAAAATAATAATAAGATATTAGCAAATTGGTTTTATTATTATACCTTAATGTTAAAATATGTTCAATAAAACATCAAAATAAATATATAATCTGAAATATCATAATTATTAGTAATAATATATTATTTTCAAAATAGATATTATTGTGATAATGAGTCTTTAAAGACAACAATTAAATCTAACAAAGTGATATATTTTATGAAAAGTCACCTCTTTCACCAAACAATACATTCCCCTCCATGAATCACCTACCTTGAATGGTATAAATAGAAGGAAGGAAAATAAGGAAGAAGGAAAAACATGGAGAAATACAATTTACAATTCAGAACAAGAATAATAGCAACAATGATTTCTATGCATTGGAATATAGAGCCATTTTATATATATATAGGCATACAACTATATATTTATAGATATAGATAAATTTTATAAGGAATAATATGCAATGAATAAATAATATATATGAATAAAGAAAGAATAATTATATAAACATATATATATATATATATATATGAATACTAATGGATATAAGTAAAAGAATAATTATATGTATATGAAGTATATATATATATATATATATATACATACACGATTATGCAATAATAATACTTGCAGCAATTATTAAGCCTTATAAGTAAAGATGACTCTTTAATATAAACATAAGTAGATTATGTATATTGTCCTTATCCTATGATCAATTAAGTATAAGGTTGAAGGAGCCGAGTAAGGAAACATGGAGAGATATAGCAATTCAGGTGATGTATTCACTTAGCATATTTTGAATATAAGAAATAGATATGGCTAATCCGATTATTGGTGTAATGCTTTCTTTAGTATTATGATGATAATGATGTTGATATTGACTTAAGAGAATCAATAATAAATGCAAATGTATTTGATTGTTTAAAATATTGTCTTCTTCGTGATTGCTACCCTATTAGGCAGTGAAGTAAAGTCCAAGTGGTTAGCCTAAAAACTCCCCTCTCATGTTCCTTAGGCCCAAGAAAAGGGTTGGACATAGAGAGGTGGGGGTCCCACCGTAGGAAACTACACTAATATAGGGGTGGTAATTCGTAGGCCCTTGGTCTGTAGGACTTCACCTTGTCCTAATAGGGCAAGTGTCTTTTGAGGTATTGTCATGTGTGGAGAATGCAAGTACTAAGTCGTTGGGAAAGGAGGATTGTGGTGAACAACCTCCCATGCCTAACATGAAGGCTTCAGGGTGGGTCCACCCATGGCACTCCTCTTGCTTGTTAAATTGCATTTATGATTATGCTTGTATTTTGGATATCTAGATATTAATGCTAACAGACATATGTATATGTGGAAATGTGGTTCATATGGTGAATGCAAGTTTCAATCCAAGATCACTTTGATAAAGGATATATTTATTTGAAAAGATGAAACCCTAAACTTAATCAACAAGTGAGTTCTAGGTCAAATTGGGTAAGGAACATTACAAAATTAATATTTTCTAGCTCCTTTGGATGAATATACTTTTCTTAAGATTCAAGCAAACAATATGAGGTGTTATATGTGGAGGAGGGGTCTCACACACAAACCATCTCATACAAACATCTAACAAAAACAAAAATTAATGTGCAAAAATATGCAACAAGATTGTAGCTCTTATATTCAACTTCTTCAGCATAGTTTTTCCAAACTTTAGAAATACATACAAAACCCTCTGAAAATATGATTACAACAAATAACTCAGTCCCATGGACTGTTTTAAAGCAATATAAATGATTCTGAAACTGATCTATGATAGGAAATTAACAAACTACATCAAAAACAACTTTTTCACCTCACAAACAAACACAACCCACAACCTGTAGTGACAATCTTCAACCTGCAGTTGTTCCTGTCTTGCACAATGATCTCAAAACTTAAAATTGTTGTCTTCAAACCCTCATACCGCAACAAAAAAAATTCTAACATCCCTTGGAGAAAAAGCTACACCCTTCTCCTTCCACTCCCCATTCTGATCAACAATAATGAATCCCCTCCCCCTTGTCATGCCTTCCCCTTTGCCTTTTTCAACTAAAGTGTAACTCCCAAGAAATGTAACACCTCCAAACTTGTAGTGGAAGAAAACTTACTAGAAGAAAGAACACATGGATTCAAAGAAAAATGCCAAGTGGTGAATAAATGGGGAATCAACATACAATAGTGCCCAAACACAAATATAAAAAATTAAAAGGTGTGAGAGAGAAATTCAAATTTTCCATGTGCAAAAAATAACTCAAGCCAAAAATAAAGTATTATGTCAAGAAATTTAATCCCATAGGTGACCATGAAAAAAATGACTTTATATGGGAAAATATAAAATGTAAAGGTAAAATTCAAATATCCTAATTAAGAACTATCTCACACAATCTTAGACATAAAATGGGGAGGATGAAAACACCCAAAGAGGAGTGGTTTTATAGGATTTGTCATAATAGCACATTAAGATCAATGGGAACATAATGATATTAGATCATGGAGTGTATGACATACAAGGACATTCAAATCAATTATGCTCAAATCAATTATGCTAATAATCTAAAATTTGAATCTTTAACAACTTTGTTTGAGGAGGTATAGATTGCAAAAATAATATATTACTTTATCAAAATTTATAGTAAAATAACCATGACAAACAAAGAAATAGATGACAATCAAAATTAAAGGTTGTGGTTTGATGGTGTTTAGTGCTCTATTTGATAAAATAAATACATGAATTAATAATAGATATTTCAATGCATAATAAATACATGAGTAAAATATATCTCTATTTGCACATGAAATTGTTACAAAAGAAGACCAGAGATGGTCAAAGAAGGATCAGAGTCAATCTGACTAGATCATACTACTTTCCTTGATGATGCAAAATATATTTAAAATACTTGACAACTGCCAACAAGAACACAACCATCAAGCAACTAATACTTATAATACTTGAAGCCAATGACCAATTAATAAAAACAATTAATACATAATCAGATAACCAATTTTATCAAACATAATAATACTTATTGTACACTGACTACATCATCCCCCCAAAATAAAAAATCATCTTCCAAATGATACGTAAACATCAAGTAACATTAGGGAAGACTTTCCAAACTAATGATAATGATGGAGATAAGGACATGTAACGAAATTGGAAGTGTAATTTGCAAACTCAAACATGGAGTGTACTTGGAAAATTAAATGAGTGTGATGGGGTTTTGAGGTAATGATAACAAAGCCAACAAGTAAATATTTTGGAATTTTTAACCAACATATGATGGTGACTAAGGAAGGAAGTTGTTGTATGATGGTTGATGGTCATATGATGTCAACCACTAAAACCCCATAATTTTGGATTATTGGTCATATGGCGTGGACACAAAGTGATTATCACCCAAGGAAGGGTGTACACATCTATTGGAAAGAGAGGATCATATGGTGCAAGATGTGTTGTATGTACATATGATGTAGAAGGGTGATCTTTGTACCAACAACCACCGCATGTTGTTAAGAAGTCGCTCAAGTTGCATGATGAAGAAGATGAAATTGTCATATGTTGTGCGAAATGCATCATACGCCCACCTGTGTGTACCACCAAAGGATGTCACATGATGAAAAGAGTTGTCCAAGACCTACAATGTAAGAAGGATGTTGTATGATATAATTTGGCTAAACAATGAATAATCGTTGTAGTATGTTACCAAGTCAAATGATGTTCTTGAGTGTCATGTTGAGTGATGTCAAACCAATTAAATTCGGTGTACAATGTGAAGAGGTTGAGGTTGTCATACGATATAAAAATTACTCCATTTTTCTTGTTATATGATGTGTAAAAACAAATTCTTTCTCCTTGTCATATGATATGCAAAACTTGTTGCCTCTCTCCTTTCCATATGATATGACAAGATGCTAGTTATACTATATAATCAAATCTTTTCACATAGTCAATATTTGTAGTTGGGCCTTTTATATAATTAGGCATGTAGTTAAGGACTTTAATGTAGTTGAGCATTTTAATATTTTCTCCTTCAATTTCTGAATAATCGTTTTGCCTCTTCCTTTCCATTGTTTCCTTATTCTCTATTTTTCTTTTTCTATATTTTTTTTGAATTTGATTTGATTTGACAAGTATCTATGTGTTCCAAGTTGAATACTTTTCTATTAGTACTACAAGACGTACCATCGATAATTTTACATTCTTTCATTAATTTCTCTTCACTAAGAGTTGTAGCTTCGATAAAATTACAAGTCAATGAAAATATCTCCTAATCTTCTATTTTCCAATAAAATAGGTCATGGAGAGAATTTTTTTCATCCTTTGAGCATGATTGTAATTCTGGAATCCCTTCATCATTTGACTCTATTGAACCTGGATCATTCTTCTTTATCAATTCTTTTTTAGAATTCAAATTTAACGAATCGAAGGAAGTTGCTTCCTCACTTATGGATTGCTTCTTTAAATCAATTACATACTTTTGACCCTTATTTTCAATGGAGATTGTATTATTTTTCCAATTGTGATTAGCCTTGGTTTCTACCAACCAAACTTAACCTAACAATGTTTCATATTATTTCTTCCTCAATAAAATGACCACAAAGTTCCAAAAAAGAGCTTGTATTTTGATAATTACCTTTTGTCATATTAAAACGTTGAGTACCTTAATACCTTGTTGACATGCACCCACCAGTTGAAAATTTGATGACCAAATGGTCAAATTTCTAATACTTCTTCAACTGTCTTCTAGAAGTACATTCATGCCAAACTTTCCATCAACACTTGTATTGGTAAGATTCCTTCCAAGGATCCCAATATTCACCATCATTATTTTCTTTGTTGTGTTGACTGTCAGTAACATTGGATCAATCACTTGGTCACCTAATAGAGGAGGTTTAATTATTGGATCTTCATTCTCAATATATTCTAATTGGTTTGTAGCATGCACCATCTTATTATCCCTTGATACAATGACATTTTGAACTTCAAGAGTACTTTGGAATAAATCTCCTACTATAATTAGAACAATAGATTGAAGTACTTAAGAAATTTTTTCTTAGATTGTAATCTATTTGTTTCTATACTTCTATTTTTATTTGAGTGGAATCTTTCATTAGCTAAAATATTCTCCACTTTGACCCTTGCTTCACAAAGCCTTTTTTAGTGTGTGTTTCTGATTATATAGCCTTGTTTTATTGGGTGTGAGTAATGGTTAGTACTTCATTATGCCTTACATCAATCATGTTGATACTATAATTTTTCATCAGACATCCAATATCTTCATGATATATAGGTCCACATCGTTTTCACGATAATTTCACTTTGTGTTTGCTTGTTCTAATAGTTTCTTGCAAAGAGTCCTCATTCATTACATTTTCAATATTATATAATAGGCATCCTTTAGGGTTATATTGTGTTTGGATTCATCCTCCTCTTTGATTTCAATAACTATCTAGAGAATCATTTTGTGGCTT
Organism: Sequoiadendron giganteum; assembly: GCA_007115665.2. Classification (NCBI taxonomy): domain Eukaryota; kingdom Viridiplantae; phylum Streptophyta; class Pinopsida; order Cupressales; family Cupressaceae; genus Sequoiadendron; species Sequoiadendron giganteum. The sequence goes on from CM021102.1 coordinate 579,267,533, forward strand.
CAAAGGAGTGGAATCATCTCCCTATATAAAGAGTATTTGTGTACTCCTAGTCTTCAAATTGTATGGGCACTCTTTTATTGAATGATCCATAACCTGGAAAATCTAACAAAAATTCTTTCTAGGATAGTTACCTTTGTGTGCCCCTCAATTTTGCACTCAATACACCACAATTTGTTAGTTTATTTGTTGGTTTCTTTCTCCACCTTCAATTATTTCACCATTCAAAGCATGTCCCTCTGGATCACTTGTACCATTCTCAATTCATTGCCACTATTGTCATAAGAATTTTCATCTTCCTCTATTTTAATTTTACTACACGAGGACATTTTATCTTTACTTTCTATGTTCATTGCTCGATTGTAGACTTCTAAATAGGAAGAGGGTGATACTACCTTTATTTTTATTCTTAATGATGAAAGTAGACCTTCAGTGAACCATATTTTTTGATACTGTTAGTTGGTTCTATTTCTAAATTTACAAGAAATTCTTTAATTCTACGATTATAAGATCTTATATTTTCATTCTTACCTTGTTTTGTATTTGCTACTATTTTATTATCATCATGAAGTAATTTAAACTCTTCTTTGAATTCCTTCCTTAATCTCTCTCACGTTCTTTGAGAGGTTGGTTAATTTCTATATATTAACCAATTGCTACACCTCGCAAGCTAGTTAGAAAATATCGTAGGTGAATTGGTTTATCATCTTTCCATTTATTGTCCAAATTGTTTCATAAGTCTTATAGTTTCATATAGGATCCTCTTATCCATTTCCCATAAAATTGGAAAAAAAATTATTTTCTCCACTATAGCTTACCATGGATTTATTTTGATGCAAACCTAGCGCCTAGAATCTGCTTTCTAGGGAGTTTCAATATGAACATTTTTATGCTTCTCTCGCACTTTCGTCTGCATAGGAATCCTCAAGTCTATCCTCAAATTCATCCTTCCATGTACTATTTTCACCTTCATAATTTATTTTATACACCCTTGGCTTGACTTCTTCTCCTTTAATTGACAACCTTTCAATGACACAAAGGCTACTTTTTGATGAGGTTTTTGCACATCACAACAACACACAAAATACTAAGAATTGTGTCTCTCTTGAAATTAAATATGAACTCTAAGATTTAGAAAGATTGCCCCAAGGCTTCATTAGTCAAGCTTTGACTTTGCAACAATGACTTAGTGGTTTAATGTCTTTCTATTTAACAAGGGGCCTTATAGCTACCTAACTGGAATTTTGACAATAAGTGTTTTGAATGGTTTGCACTTGATATGAAGTCCTAATTGGATTTCCAAATCTAAGGTTTGAAATAATATTCAACATCTGATATTGCAATTTTTCTTACGCTTTCTTCCTAAACTAACTCAATCTTGTAAATAAAGGTCAAAAGATAGGGTAAGAAGAAATTAAGTTAAGAAACCCTAAGGACAATATTAATAGTGATTCAATGCTCCATATAGGTTGATCCCTCACAAAATCAATTCCTACTTAATCAGAGATTAACTGACAATGCCACAATAATAGTTCAATCTTCAAAGATAATGAAAGGTTTTCAGATCATGAACATTCATATAAATACCCAATTATAACATAGCTTAAATAAATCTTCATAATTGAACTAATATCAAAATATAGTTCAAACTAACCATGCAAAGAAACTTATAATTGGCAAGCTACAAATGGTATGAATCAAAGATCTATAAAATATCTTCGCAATTCATCATTATCATAACTAAACTTGATCTAATATTGAAGAAAAGGAACCATGCAAACATGAGAAACCACAAGTAGAAAACCAAAATTAAATTATTTGCTTGTATTGATTTTAAATTATCTCGTACAAAAATTTAAGTTTCAATAGCCTTTTACAATGAGAAGTATTTCCTTTTATAGGCAAGGAAAAAAACACCTAGGGAAAAATCAATGGTGGAGATCATCTCAATACTAAGGGCCAAGATTACATAAGCATTTAATATTTGAGTGCAATAAATATATTCATCATCCATCTCTAACTGAATTCAATTACAATTTCCTGGGATATGTACAATAATATATAATATATAATATACAATATAGTACAGCAATATAATTGTATTGACATTAAATTACAAATTCAATATCCCAAGAAATGTAGGGCACAAGTTCCCAAAAATACACCTTTTGAAGAGATCCAAAAATGAGCCAGTTAGTGTAAAAATCATAAAAAATATCTTTAATCACACTCACATCTTTTGATTGCTTTAACAATAAACTTTAAAAAATTGTTTGGATAGAAGTAACCTCCTCACTCTAAGGACCAACCATAGCATGAACTTTATAACACTAGACATCATATTGGTTTATTAACTGATAAATGTAGTGAGCTATGCCACTTGGGATCTCAGTTTAGTTTTAGTGGCTTCATCTTTGTTCGTTCTCTGAATTATATTTGTTACTAATCCCTAGAGTTCACTTAATTTTTGGGCTTTGTTGGTGGGGCTAATGAAGGGAGACTCTCTCTCGAACACAACCTTACACAGACAACATCATTTAGGAACAAAAAACATGTAACTTTATTATACTTCATAAAATCATCTACATACATGCAATCAAACACAATACAACTATCTGGTCATAAGATTGCTATTACAAAAATATGGGCTACAAATACATGTAGAAAATTAGACATGCAAGTCTGTGAATGGAAATAATAGCCGTTGAAACCCCAACCTCCATTATGTGCTAAAAATAAGGAAATTTGTCTATCTTCTCATCTAGAATGAATATCTTTCCATTTGTAACCACTTTATATGATTTTTCCACTTGCTAACAAACTCTCACTTCCATTTTTGGTGCCTAATAGATTTAGTTACCCCTTTTTTCAGGCCTAATAAAATGCTTAAACTTTATTCCAAATTTTGGGAGCCACCTCTATTTTCCCATCAATTTGCGGATGGTGTGCAAAACTAAACTTCAAGTGGTTTTCAACTTCTTCCATATTATTCTCCAAAATTACTCAACAAAATTGGTATCATGATTTGAGACCATACTAGATTTGGTATACCATGTAGCCTAACCACTTCTCTAAAAAATAACTCTATGATGTGAACATCATCACTAGTCTTGTGACATAGAATGAAACATGTCATCTAAAAAAAATTATCCACCACCATAAATATTGAGTCATATCTTCTTTGTGTTCTTGATAAACTAAGAATAAATTCTATACTAATATCTTCCCATGACCTCTTTGATATAGGTAATATCTTATAAAGCCTAGTATTTTGACTTACCCATTTAGCCATATGTTACTCTCTACAACTTTGCATAAACTTCTTCATATCTTGATGCAGTTGTGACCAATAATAATTCTCATTTACAAGAGAAATCATCTTATATCGGCCAAAGTGTCTAGCCAATCCTCCACTACGTGTATCCTTAATCAGGTTTTCTCTCATAGAACTCTAAAGAATACATAGTTGACTTCCTTTAAACAACATACCATCCTAGATTATTAAATCCAACCATCTTTTCCTATCAAAAGAGATAGGTTCCAAACAAGCCTTACATGCATCTACAAAGTCTAGATATTTAAGATACAAACTCTCAAGTTTATTAAATCCAAATATTTATATCTTCATCTCTATCAACAAATTTTTCCTTCTTCTTAACAAATCTACAACTATGTTTGACTTCCTACTTATGTATTTCAGAAAAAATGTGTAACTATAAAAAATTAACCCATTTTAAGTGTCTTTGGTTCAAATTCCCCTAACTACTAAGGTGTTGTAAGGCTTGATGATCAATATATAAACAAATTATTTTAACAGCAAATAGTGCCTCCATTTATTCAAAGCTTGAGCTATTCTATAAAACTCTTGATCATAGACAAAATATTTTCTCTTGGAATCATTCAATTTCTCACTGAAATAAGCAACAAGCTTACCTTCTTGACTTAAAACAACTCCTCACACTACCACTAGCATCACAATCTATTTGGAAAACCTTATTGAAATCTAAAAGCACAAAAATGGGTTGCTTTGTGAATTTCTTCTTTAACAAATCAAAACTCTTAGTTGCTCCCACAGTCTATTTAAACTTCTTTTTGTCCCCTCTCATTATCTCTATTAGGGGTGCACAAATGACATTGAAACTCTTAATAAATTTCTTATAAAACCTTGTTAAACCATGAAATGATCTTACCTTTGAAACACTCCTTGGTGTAGGCCAATCAATTATAACCTTTATTTTCTTTAGGTTCATCTTAAGATCCTCAGCTGAGACTACAAATCATAGATATATCAACTCCTTTACAAAACTTCATTTCTTGAGGTTAATCAACAATTTATATTCCCTTGGATTCTCAAAAAATCTACGAATATGTAACAAGTTCTCCTCCACTATATTTCTAAAAATTAAAATTTCATCCAAGTAAACAATGACAAATTTACCCAAAATTTCTTTTAATACCTTGTGCATGAGCCGCATGAATGTGCAGTGCATTGGTTAGCATAAATAGAATGACTAACCATTCATGCAGTCCCTTCTTGGTTTTTAAGTATGTCTTCCACTCATCTCCCTCTCTAATCCAAAAGTGATGATATTTTCTCTTTAGCTCAATCTTTGTGAAGTACTCGTCCCCACTCAAGAAATCCATAATGTCATCCATCCTTGGCCAAGTAAATTTATACATTGTAATCGTTTTAATGGCTCAAGAGTCTAACATATCCTCCACCCTCCATCCTTCTTTGGTGCTATTACTATAGGTAACACACATGGAATTAGGATCTCTCAAATCAATCCTTTCCTCAACAACTCATGGACCTATCAGTTCAGTTCCTCATTCCCTATAGGAGTCATTCTATGGGTTTTGATATTTGGAAAACTAGCTCCTAGTATCAAATCCATATGGTGACTAATCTTCCTCATTGGTGGAAAACCTTTAGGTACATTATCTGACATGATGTCCTAGAATTATCCCGATAGATATAAAACTTCTACGGGTACTTATTCTTCTTCTTCTTTGTTGACTGGAGGAATCAATGCAAATCACACATACTTGTGCTTCATACCATCCAAAAATCTCCTACCATCTATCAAAATAATCTTGCATTAATACAAACCTTTTCTCCTACCTCCTTTAAGGGCTTCAAATGATGAACTCCATCCTTTGTCATGTAATATGTGTTAGCATTTCCATCATGGATAGTATTCCAATCAAATTAGCATGGCCTTCATAGTAATAAATAATAGGCATCCATAGGCATGATGTCACATAGTACCTCATCATGGTAATTCCTAATATTGAACTTCACTAATTATTGTTCATTGACAAAAGCTCTATGTTCTTTCTACAACCATGCAATTTGATACATATATGGGTGCCTTTTCTAATGGAAACTTGTTAACCATCTCTTCTGAAAAAATATTATCCATGATACCACTATCAATGATAACATCACAAAATTTACCTCTAGCTTTGCACCTTCTGCAAAATAAACTCTTTCTTTGAACTGGTTTATTTTCTCCATTCAACAATGCTCTCCTAATGACCGAGGTCTCTCCTCTTTCTATATCTTTAGACTGATTATCTACTCAACTTCCCCATCTACATGTATAAATCGTGCATTACCTTTAGGTCTCTTTTTTGTCCTTCCTTGATGTTGTGGAAAATTGTAGGCTTGTTATTCTTCTCCACATTAAAAACAAGTTCCTCTAAAGCCTCCTCTCCTAGGGCCTCATCTACGTCTTCCTCTTCCTCTTTATTCACCATTATTTTGGTCATGAGGGTGATAATAATTATCTCCTATTTGGTTCTAACTAGGACCAAATTTTTCACTCTTCTTATTATCTTCATTTCATCCTCCATAGGATCTTCTACCACTCCTTCCACCACAACCTCTTCCTCTTTGTTGTCTTTCAAATCTTTTATTTAGCTTATCTTCTACCTTTAGGGAAAATTTATAATCATTTTTTATTGTGATCATTCTAACCAAACTCAATTCTTCTTGAATACTTGGTTTCAACCCATTTATATAACATGCTACCTTTTCCTTATTGGCCTTTGAATGGCCTATTCTATTTATGACCTTGTAGAACTCTTCTATGTACTACTTGGAAAACTTATCAACTTTCTTCAAAACTTGCATCCTTTTCAATAAATCTAACTCATAATCGATATAAATAAACTATCTCTTTAACTTCTCCAAAATTCGATCCCATCTTGTGATTTTCTCTTTATCTCTTCTATTTATTTCTAGTTGTATTTTTCTTCACAAATTTGTATGACCTTTCAATTTGTTCTTTGCAAATTTGACCCTCTTAAGATCTTCTATCTCTTCATACTCAATCTTCCATGACATTGATCCAATTGATTAATCATTTCCGATTGAGATTTCTAGAGTATGCAAAAACTTTAATCCTTGCCCTCTTTCTAATCTTGGAGAGGGCCTTCAATAATCTAACTTGTTCACAATCTTCTAGTTTTTCTCATTCTTCATATTATGCTTCTTCTTTAGCTTCATCTTCACTTTTATATCCTCTTCTAAGATCAATTCATCTATGTAGCTCCTCTTCAAGTGCTTGAAATTATCTCTATAGGGCTCTAAAACCCTCTTCTGGTACTACAATATTTCATCCACCACCATGATTTCTTCACATAGACATTTTGATCGCTTCTCTTACACACCCACAACAAGTTGTGGTGCAAACTACCTCATGTTCGATAATCTATTTACACACTCAAGAACTCCTACTCTAATACCACATGGTGAAGGGATACTCTCTTTTGAACACAACCTTACAAAGACAACATTCAAGAACAACAAACATACAATTTTATTATAATTTCATAAGATCATCTACATACATTCAATCAAATGCAATACAACTATGTGGTCACAATAACGCTATTATAATAATTTGGGCTGCAAATAGATTCATAAAATCAGACATGCAAATTTTTGAATGGCAATGATGGCCACTGAAACCCCAACCTTAATTTTATGTTGAAAATCGAGAAATTTATCTCTTCTCATCTAAAATGAATTTGTTTTCATGTGTAATAACTTTATATGATTTTTATAGTCTCCAATGAAATCTCACTTCCATTTTGGCACCAAAAAGATTTAGTTATCCCTTTTTTCGAGCCTAATAAAATTCCTAAATTTTAGTCCAACTTTCAGGAGCCATAACTTATGACTTGGGCACTAAACTAACAAACATTTATGTCGCTAGAAATATTTTGATAAGGATTTGAATTGTTTGAACTTGAGATGAAACCCTAAATAGATTTCTAGATCGAAGATATGAGATCTAAAAATAATATTCAACATTCACATTGCATTTCTCTAATGATTTATCCCTAAACTAACTCAATCTTGCAAATAAAGGTCAAAATAAGTGGTAAAAATAAATTATGCTAAGAAAACCTAAGAATAATGATGAAAATGATTTAATGCTTCAGATAGTCTAATCCATCACAAAACCAATTCCTACTTAATCAAAGATTAAATCATAATGCCACAAGAACAATAAAATCTCTGAATGTAATGAAAGATTTTTTAGATCATGAACATTCTTATAAATACCTAATTCTAATGTAACTTAAACAAATGTTCATAAATGAACTAATATAAAAATGGAGCTCACACTAATAATGCAAAGCAACTTGCAATCAACAAGATACAAATGGTATGAAGCAGACATCTACCTAATATATTTGCACTTCATCATTATCATAACTAAATTTTATATAATATTGAAGAAAAGAAATCATGCAAACATGATAAACCACAAGTAGAACACCAAAATTAAATTCCTTGGTTGTAGAAATTTCAAATTATTTGGTTACAACAATTCAAGTTTCAACAACCTTTATAATGAGAGAGTATTGCCCTTTATAGGCAAGGATAACAAAACCTAGTGCAAAATCAATGGTGGAGACCATCTCAACACCAAGGGACAAGATTAATTAGCATTTAATATTTGAGTGCATTAAATATTTTTCACATATTTATCATCCATCTCTAATTGAATTCAATTATAATATCTTGGGATATGAAAAAATATATATAGCATAGTACAACAGTGCATTTGTCTTAGTATTAAATTATAAAATCAACATCCCAAGAAATGTGGAGCACAAGTTTCCAAAAATACACCTTTTGAAGAGATCCAAAAATGAGCCAGTTGGCACAAAAATCATAAAAATTGTCATTGATCACACTATTGCCTTCTAATTTCTCTTTAATAATGAACTTTACAAAATTTGTTAGGATAGGAGTGACCTACTCGCTCTATAGACCAACTACAACATGAACTTTATAACACTAGACATCATACTGGTTTATTAACTAATGATGCATATTCATCCATCTAGAATTCTAATTAACAAAATTCTAGATCTTCACCAGAATTTGGGCAACTCAATCTAAATATTCTAAGGATAACTCCTCAGTTGGCTCTTTGTGTATTTGTAACTTCCATTTCTACTTCAAAACTTTCTCATATGCCTCTGTAGTTGGATCAACTTCTCGCTTAGTCAATTCTCTCAAAAACTATCCACAAGATCCCAAAACTTCCTTTATCTTGGCATTAACTTTACCCACTTATTGCTCTATCTAGCAAACTATTTCTCTTTTGAAATTCATAACATGCATCCACTAATGTGGCTCCTTAACTTTATCCTTACTCAAAATTCCTTCCTTGACCAACACTAAATTTGATATTTTCTTGATAACCTCCAATTTAGGGAATGTCAAGCTATGGTATTTCTCATTGCCAATGCAATCCTCAAACAACTTATCCACCTCATCTTTAAGGATAAGGAAGTTATTTTGTACTTAAATAAAAATATCAATTGCTTTATTACCATTGTAAAAAATGTGTCTCAACCAAGTCTGAGTGGATTGGGCCCATGACCTCATCTACTCCATTTTATCTACCTCTTCCTTGAACAACACTACTGAAATCACCACTTTACCCTGGTCAATCTAAATTGGAGTGACTAAATGCTATATAAATGTAGTTATCTCTACCACTTGGGATACCAATTTAGTTTTAGTGGCTTCATCTTTGTTCATCCTTTGAACTATATTTGTTACTGATCCCTAGAGTTCACTTATTTCTTGAGCTTTGTTGGTGGGGTTGGTGAAGGGAGACTCTCCCTTGAACACAATCATACACAAACAACAACATTCAGGAACAACAAACATGAAACTTTATTATACTTTCATAAAATCTCTACATACATGCAATCAAATAAAATACAACTATCTAGTCACAACATCGCTATTACAAAAATATGGGTTGTAAATACATGCAAAACATCAGGCATGCAAGTCTATGAATGGCAATAATGGCCATTGAATCCTAAACCTTCATTCTATGTTGAAAAGTAGGAAAATTTTCTCTCTTTTTGAATCTAGAATTAATCCATTTCTATTTCTAACCACCTTATATGATTTTCCACTTGCCAGAAAAATATCACTTCCATTTTTGGCACTAAATAGATTCAATTATCCATTTTTCAGCCTAAGAAAATTCTTAAACTTTAGTCCAATTTGTGGGAGCCATAAATTTTGACTCAAGCATTGGATTGGCAAACTATTTACAACATTGGAAATCTCTCGTTAAGGGGAAGTTTCACCAAAGGTCTCTTAAAGGGAAATTTGGATTTTTGGCCATTTTTCGGGCCCATCTGAAACCTCTAGGTGCCTTAAATTTGACTTTCAATATTTTTGAAGGGATTATAAAGATCAAAACATTAATATCTCACAAATGAAAAATGGTATTGAAGTGATTTCCTTACCATTGGATTCATTTCACCATTTTGGAGCCCTATGTAAGACTTTATGTCCATACGTGCATAAATTCCAACTTATTTAAAATCTTAACCTAGTATTTTAGCCTTTCCAACTTATTAAAAATAGTAACCCTTCCATTTTTAGCCCTTATTAAAAATTTATTCACCAGACCTAGTAGAAATCAAAAAAATGGGGGATGTAAGATTTTTTAAACCTTGGATGCTCTTGCATAAGATATTTTAGGTAATTTAAGAAGTGGCCTTGTCACATCTTAGGTTTTCTGAATAAAACCAAGGCAATTGACCTCTACCCTAGATAACCATGAAGAATCTTCGACATGCCTTCCTTTCTACTTAACCACGTATTCTTCATATTGCATGTTTCATGTACTTATACCCACCCACATGACTATCCAAGATGTCTTATATCTCCTACTTTGAAGTAGGTGATGGAATATTTCGTTGTTCTTTTATTGGTCCATTTTTATATCTCCTTCATGATATTATGTTAAATTAGTAATGTTGAACACATGAGAGATGTTTATCCCACTCAACAACTCTACCTCATATGCATTTCCAAAATCATGCTTCTTCAGGATCTTACATGTTCCAAAAAAAATATTTTCAATTTGTTATATTTTCTCATTGGGAACCTTTATTTTCTCAGGTGAACCATGACTCCATCTCAAGCCTAGAATTCATTAAATTTATGATTTTTATTTGCCTTAGCCTTGTACTAAGAATTCATCTTAAGGAGATGATTTATTACCTCTTCGTGCAAGCTCTTTGGGTGTTCTGCAAAATATTTAGCATTGGCAATACACTTATATCCTTTATCAATATTTATTAACTTGAAAACATTTTTTGGACTATTCCCATATATAATCTTGAATGAGGATGTACTAGTACTCTTTTTGACATAATTATTGTATGTAAACTCTTCTTGTGGAAAAACCAAATCCCATCCCTTAGGATTATCTCCTACTAAGCATCTCAATAGGTTACCTAAAGTCCTATTTACAACCTCTATCTACCCATCAATTTATAGATGGTGTGCAAAACTAAACTTCAACTAGATTTTCAACTTCCTCGATAGTGTTCTTCAGAAATACCCAAAAAAATTGATATCATGATCTAAGACTATACTCTTTGGTAGACCATGTATTCTAACCACTTCTCTAAAAAATAACTCTACAATGTGAACATCATCACTGGTCTTATGACACATAATGAAATGTATCATATTTGAAAAACTTTCCACCACCACAAAGATTGAGTCTTGTGTTCTTTGTGTTCTTAATAAACCAAGAACGAAGTCCATACTAATATCTTCCTATGACCTCTTTGGTACAAGTAATGGATTATAAAACCCAATATTTTGACTTACCCCTTTAGCCATTTGTTATACTCAACACTTTTGCATAAAAATATTCACATCTTGATGCAACCGTGGCCAATAATAATTCTCATTTACAAGAGAAATGGTCTTATCTTGACTAAAGTGTCTTGTCGATCCTCCACTATGCTTCTCCTTAATCAAGTTCCCTCTCATGAAACTCCATGGAATTCACAATTGCCTTCCTTGAAGCAATGTACCATCTTGGATTATGAAATCCAACCATCTTGTCCTATCCAAAGAAATAGGTTCCAAACAATCCTTACAAGCCTCTGCAAAATTTGCATCTTCAAGATACAAACTCTTGAGTTCATTGAACCCAACTTATATCTTCATCTCTATCAACAAAATTTTCCTTATGCATAAGGCATCTACAACTTTGTTTGACTTCGCACTTATGTGTTTCAAAATAAATGTGTAACTATGCAAAAATCAACCCATTTTAAGTGTCTTTGGTTCAACTTCCCATAACTACCAAGGTACTAAAAGGTCTAATGATCAGTATATAAAAGATTATGTTGGCAACAAATAATGCATCCATTTCTTCAAAGTTTGAACTATTGCATAAAACTCTTGATAATAGACAAAATAATGTATCTTGGTATCATTCAATTTCTCACTAAAATAGGCAATAGACTTACTCTCTTGACTCAAAAAAACTCATATTGCATTGCCACTAGCATTACAATCTACCTAAAAACCTTATTGAAATATGGAAGCGCCAAAATAGATTGCTTTGTGACTTTCTTCTTTAACAAATAAAAACCCTTAATTGCTCCTACAATCCATTTAAAATTCTTTTTTCCCCTCTAATTGTCTCTACTAGTTTTGCATAAATACAATTGAAACTCAACAAATTTCTTATAAAACCTTGCTAGACCATGAAATGATCTTACCATTATCACACTCCTTGTTGTAGGTCACTCAATGGTAGCCTTTAATTTCTCTAGGTCCATCTTAAGACCCTCTATTGAGACTAAAAATCATAGATATATCAACTCCTTTCAAAAATTTATTTCTTGAGGTTAATAAATAATTTCTCTTCCCTCAGCTTCTAAAAAACTCTACAAATTTAAAATGTTATCCAAGTAAACAATGAAAAATCTACCCAAAAGTTATTTTAAAACTTGTTTATGAGCTGCATGAATGTGTTCGATTCATTGGTTAGCCTAAATGGAATGACTAACCATTCATACAATCTCTCCTTGGTTTTGAAATTTTTCTTCCATTCATCTCCCTCTCTGATCTAGATCTAATGATATCTTCTCTTCAAGTCAATCTTTATGAAGTACTCAACCCCACTCAAGAAATCCATAATTTCATCCATCCTTGGCAATGATAAATTTTTACATGATTTTAATCTTGTTAATGGTTCAAGATTTTGTACACATCCTCCACTCTCCATCCTTCTTTCGTGCTAGTACTATAGGTACCACACATGTACTCAAGATCTCTCAGATCAATCCTTTCCTCAACAACTCATGGACCTATCTATTTATTTTCTCATTCTATGGGCCTTCCTTATTTGGAAAAGAATCTTCTATTATTAAATCCATATGGTGACTAATCTTCCTCTTTGGTTGCAAAACTTCAAGTAAAACATCTGACACAATGTCCTAGAATCTCCCAATGAATATGAAACTTCTACTGGTACTTCTTCTTATTCTTTGATGACTCTAGGAATCAATGCAAAGAACATATGATCATGCTTCATACCATCCAAAAATTCCTACCATCTACCAAACAGACTCTTTCATTACTGCATACATTTTCTCTTGCCTCCTTTAAGGACTTCAACTTATGACGAACTTCATCTTTTGTTAGGGAATATGTGTTAGCATGGTCATCATGGATAACATGCCAATGTAATTTTCATGGCCTCCCTAGTAATAAATAGCATGCATCCATAGGTATGATGTTACACAATGCCTCATCATGATAATTCCCAATATTGAACTCCACTAAAAACTGTTCTTGACCAAATCTCTATGGTCTTTCTACAAACATGCAATCTAATACGGATGTGGGTGCCTCTTCATTTCCAATTGTAACTTGTTAACCATCTCTTCTTAAACAAGATTATATGTGCTACCACTATCAATGATAACATCACAATATTCACCTCCAGCTTTGTACCTTGTACAAAATAAACTCTTCCTTTGAACTAGTTTATTTTCTTCATTCAACAATGTTCTACTAATGACCAAAGTCTCTCCTCTTTTTGCATCATCAAAATTCTTAGATTCATCTTCCTCATCTACATTCACAACTCGTGCATTAACTTAAGGTCTCCTATTTTTCCTTGATGGTATGAACACTCATAAGCTTGATGTTGTTCTTCTCCACATTGGAAACAGGTTCCTCTAAAGCCTCATCTCCTAGGGCTTCATCCAGATCTTCCTCTTCCTCTTTGTTCATTATTATTCTTGTCATGGGGGTGATAAGAATTATCTCCTCTTTGGTTTTGATTGGGACCAACTTCTTCATTATTCTTTTGATCTTCATTTCATCCTTCATAGGATCTTCCACCATGACCTCTTCCTCTTTGTTGGCTTTCAAATCTTCTATTTAGCTTATCTTCTACTTTTCGGTAAAATTAATAAGCATATTCTATTGTGGTCATTCTAACTAAACTCGACTCTTCTTGAATACTTGGTTTCAACCCATTTATATAATAGGATACCTTTTCCTCATTGGCCTTTGAATGGACTATTATGATTATGACATTGTAGAACTCTTTTGTGTACTCCTTGGCAAAATTATCATCTTTCTTCAAACCTTGCATCCTTTTCAATAGAGATCTAACTCATAATCGATGGGAATAAATTCTCTTTAACTTCTCCACCATTTGATCCCATCTTGTTATTTTTTCTTTCCCTATTTTATTTCTTTCTAGTTGTACTTATTTCACCAAATTTAGCATGACCTTTCAATTTGGTCTTTGTAAATATGACCCTCTCAGGATCTTCTATCTCTTCGTACTAAAATTACTCTTCCATGTCATTGATCCAATCAATCAATTCTTCTGGATTGAGATTTCAGGAATATGTACAAACTTCAATCCTTGCCCTTTTTCCATTCTTGGAGAGGGCCTTCAATAATTTGACTTGTCCATCATCTTTTAGTTCATCTTGTTCTTCTTTGTACTATGATTCTTCTTTAGCTTCATTTTCACTTTCATCTCCTTTTCTAAGATCAGTTCCTCTATGGATCTCCTCTTGAAGTTCTTGAACTTGTTTATGTAGGGCTCTTAAACCCTCTTCTAGTACTACAATATTACTTCCACCACCATGATTTCTTCACAGAGGCATTCTGATCACTTCTCTTAGAAACCCATAACCCCAAGTTTTGGTGCAAACAACCTCGCATTCGGTGATCTATATATACACTCAATTGATAACTCCCACTCTGATACCACTTGGTGAAGAGAGACTCTCCCTCAAATATAACCTTACATAGATAACAAGATTTAGGACGAAAAACATGTAAAATTATTATACTTTCATTAAATCATCTACATACATACAATTAAATGTAATACAACTACCTGGTCACAAGACTTCTATTACATAAATTTGGGTTGCAAGTACATGTAGAAAATTAGACATGCAAGTCTGTGAATGGCAATAATGGTCATTGAACCTCAAACTTTGTTTTGTGTTGAAAATCAAGCAATTCATCTCTCTTCTCATCTACAATGAATCTCTTTCCATTCATAACCACTTTATATGATTTTTCCACTTGCCAAAAAATCTCACTTCCATTTTTGGTGCCAAATAGATTTAGTTATCCCTCTTTTCAAGTCTAAGAAAATTTCTAAATTTTAGTCCAACTTTCAAGAGCCATAACTTATTACTCAGGCATCAAATTGACAAACTATTTACGTTGTTGGAAAGATCTTGATAAGGGGAAGTTTTTTCAAAGGTCTCCTAAAGGGAACTTTATATTTTGGGCCATTTTTCAGGCCCATCTAGAACCACCTCTAGGTGCCTCAAATTTGATTGAATATTTTTAAAGGGATTTTGAGGATAAAAACATTAATATCTCACAAATGACAAATGGTGTGTAATTATTTATTCACCATTGGCTTCATTTAACCATTTTGGAGCTCTGGGTAATATTTCATGTCCATATGTGCACAAATTCCAACTTATTAAAATTAGTAACCTTTTATTTTAGCCCTTCCAACTTACTAAAAATAGTAACCCTACCATTTATAGCCCTTATTAAAAATTTATTCACCGAACCTAACATAAGTCAAATAGACTCTTTTTTTGAGATGCAATATTGTTCTTACATTATGAATTCTCCTGCATTAGAGGTCAAGACTGATAGTAGATACATTAAACTCCTCTAGCAATATGCTCCTACTTTCCTTGTCCACCATGGGAGTAGTCACATGCAAAATTTTGGAATTGGAGGAATCCTTGGTCATATGAGACTTTTTCTTTTCCCTTTTTCTTTCCTTTGGCCTTTCTATCCTACTAAGAATAGCCTCTAAAATTAACTCCAGAGTCTCTATTCTGAGGAGGAGGAGAAGCCTCTCTTTGAATTTTTTACGTATTTACACCTATCTCCTTCATAGATGTTTGTTTTTCTTTAGGCCCAATGCTAGGAATACCTTATGAAGACATTTATTGTTGAGTAGAAATGTGTACATCTTCTTCAAAAGCTAGGTTGTCCATAATTTTTTCCTCTTATTTTTGTAAACTCTCAAAGACCTTTTTAACACTCTCCATGGCTAGAGGATCTAGTGTCTCTTGAGAAGGAGGAAGGGCATCTTTAGCAAGATGATTCAACAAGGATTTACTGACCTAAGATAGAATGATGGAAACCACTTCCTTAAGCATGTGGGAAAGGTGGGAAATGAAATTCTATGGAAGATCAAGGGGAGAAGGAGGGGGAGAAATGAGTTGGATGGTAAAGGAAATAGTGGACATGGTAAATTTAGGAGGAATAAAAGGGGGTGAATCTTGGGTGGTAGGATACAGATTAGGGGGAGAGCTTATTGTGATTGTTGCAATGGAAGGAATGAGAATCAATATGGAGATATCCACAGGTATCTATGGAAGGAGGTGAAGTGAAGATGGTAAGAGGAATGGTGGGTACTAGGGGAGATGTGGAGATGGGAGGGAAAGGTGGAGAAATGGAAATGGAAGGTATGGAGATGAATAATGACCCTCTTAACTTTGAATTTTAGGCTCAAAACAACAAACTTCACCTTTTTGGCTCTTTTCACTAGTGGCTTAGCATCTTTAGATGGTTTAGCATTTCTTTTATATACTCTAGTATTTACAATAGGATTCCTATCCTCATCCTTTATCTTCTTTGATTTTCCCTTGGTATTGGAAGATGTTCCTACCTCACCTTCTACTTTCTCCTTATCATTCTCAACTCCCTCTTTTGTTTGTTCTTCCTCTTCATCTAAGGAATCTTGCTCCTCCACTTACTCAAATGTTAATTCCACTCCTTTCTCCACAAGGGTAGAGGATTGGGCTTCCACCATCTCTTGATGAACCTTAGGAGTGGTCTTGTTACTATATCAAGGTAGATCACCTCCTCTTCAATCTAATTTGGAAGTGGGATTGGCATGTCTGCTACTTTGTTGTATTCTACTTCCTGGAGGATCTTATCATCATCCTCAAACTAATTCAGAGCAAGAAAGAGGTGGAGAGTTATTATATAATATATTGTTACCCTAGAATATTCTTTTCTCTTGACCTCCAATCACCATTACAATTGGCCCAAAATTCTTCAATCTCCATTTTATGTTTGTATTGCTTACCCATAAATTTTATCATCTTCCCAAGGGGGTAAAAGTGTCTCCTAATACTTTAAAAGTGGAAGTTAAAGATTGGAGCTCCACACATGATCCCTTAGCTAATTGGTGTGAAGGAAAGGCATATAATACCCTTCCAATTATCATAGGGTAAGGCACTCATTCCCTATGTGTATCTATTAACAGTTTGTTGGTAGTGTAAAGGTGCCTAGTCATATCTAACTATCTTTTCACTAGTGTAATTGGGCAATCTATAAGGTGTCCCTAAAAATCCCTCCATTCTAAGATAGGTAAACTTAGGAAACTAGAAAAACCAATAACCAAAGCTTCTAATAATGTTTATAGCAGAGGAGTAAACTCTCCTATTCAAATCTCCTTGCAAGGTTCTTACAATGAACATGATGAAAGAATCATTCGCCCTCTTGCAATGATTCATTACATTCTATATCTGAAGTTGAAGATAGAAATCATAAACTTTATGTTGATTGGGGCAATTTCCCACCAAACCTAAGCATGCCAACCCATGATATCTAAAGTTAATTGCCTAAGTCTAAACAATATAGAAATTCATGTGAAAGGTTTTCGTTTCTCTCAACATAAAGATTTTAATGGTGATTTGTCATCGACGATTTGAGCCCAATAGAACTTCTTGGATACTCCAAGGATTTATTTCATCTAATTCTCAAAAGTTGAAGTTGAGTTGATCCCCATTAATGATGCAGGGGCTTCCAGGAGTCACAACTTTTGACTCAAAAGTTTGTTTTGGCTGAAATTTATTGGGAGATACATTATGAGGATTTGTTTGGATTGTCAACAAAACACAATTTGGTAGGTGGCCATTTCGACACTTTTTTGGGGCCAAATTATTTCATCTAGGCCCTCAAAATAAGCTTTTAGTGTTTTTTTCAAATTTTTAATTTTTTTTTTAATAATTTGGAACTCACATTTCCAATTTGGACTATAAGTTGACAATTAGTGTCTCCATAGTTGTGGTGGCACCTTCAAATTTTTCAAATTCGAAATTCCCATATTGAAATTTTGCCTTTTAACATTCAAAAGGTACCCCTGAAAAATCTACCTAAGTGACCTACTTTGGAAGGTCATTTATTTGGAGACAGTTGATTTTCATGCAAAACCCCTTGGTGGAGATATTCATTTGGCATATGTGAGTATGCATATCATTTTTCAACTTCCCATAATGAGTTTTGACAGTGTTTTGAAGAGCGAAGCTAGAGGGTTCTAGCACTGTCTTGTTGTTTGTGAACTTTCAGTTCAGTGAAATGGCCTCTCGTTCGAGCTTATATTTCACAACTGGATATTTTCATGATGAATGGGTTGCTTCCATCAATTCCCCCCACATTCATGCGCTCCCTTGTCTAGTTTCAAAGCCTCGAGACCTGATTTGCTATTTTTTCAAGATCAAAAGCAATGCGGCTTATTCAATTTTTACATCTACATTTCTGATAGTGTTTCAAGGTGGTCAACTTTGACCCCTAATATCTCATGAAGAACAATGATTCAAGAAAATGCCTCTTGCACACATACTCAATTTATCTAAATGAGCTTGTGTTTCCATTGGCAGCCTCCCAGAAGTTGATTTGGTATTTTTTTGAAGTGGTGACTTTGGGCCCTGATTGGTTCTAAATAGGTGCAGTTGCATAAATGTTAAATTGAGCAACTTTTTTTTATTAATATATTTTACCTCGAGATCCCTTTTTCCAAGCCCATTGTTGCACTACATTCTTGGGTCAAATTTCTAAATTCCTGCTCAGTTTCAGGCTCCCGAGATAAGTTCTAATGGATTATTTAATCATTTTTTGATCCGAAAAGTTTCAAATTTTGAAAATCTAAGGACAACCCATTTCTTGTTTTGGTTTAAAAATTCTACAGATCCATTTTTTTTTATCAAAAATGGAGGTCATATGATACATTATTTTAATGTATTTTGGGTGCAGTGAACACGTCCCAAGAGCTAGTTTACAAAGGAGGTACCTAAATTTTGAGGGTTGGGAAAAATTTGAGGAAATGGGTTTTCTCTAAATAATTGATGATGCCCCTATGCAATGTTTTGCGACTCTAGGTGTCCCGGTTTGCACACAATGAATTTTCTTCAAATGCCCCGCAGGCGTAATTAGAAGTCACATTTTTTTCTAATGTTTCAAATGTTCATATTTAAAATATTGTGACTATTTTAAATATTGTGCAAATGTAAAAGGGAGCATTTAGGGCAAATATAAAGTGCATTTCAAATTTTTTTGGACCAAAACAAGTTTAATTTTTAGCTCTGATTGGTCCAGACACGGGTTTCATGGTTACATGGATCTTCCCTTTTAATTTCAGCATCCATTTAATGTTCATAGTTTATGGGCAGAGTTTCCAAGGTATCGTGTGGCACAAGAAAGCTTTCTCTTTTCGAACAAACAACTCGCAATGAGCAATGGACTTGCTTTCCATCGTCGTCCCCGGTTGGTGTCTCCTCTTTTCTTTGGCTTCCGTGATGAGCGATATGTTGGAGTTTTAGCCAAAGTGGGCCCATGAATTAATTGGAAGGTGCAGGTAAATGTTTTGCTCTAGGCAAATTTCAATGTCTGAAATGCTAAAGGGAAATATTTTAGTTAAAATATTTCAAATATTGTGTGCACGGAAAATGTTTTCTTTAGTCGTGGGTAAAAACAAGGTAAAGAGCTTTCACAAACATAGATGAATATTGTAATGTGCATTAAGGTACAAGGAAAGTGAATGATTAAACCAATTTTTCACTACAGGGCACATGGAGAGGTGCAAAGTAAAATGTTTTCTTATAGAGGAATAGAGCAAATGCAACTAGGTAAATGGTGCAGTTTTTTCATGAAATGGGGAAATTTTTTGTTGAAAGAACAAAGAGTGAATGAAGGCAAAATGCAGTGGCAATGGTTTTTATTAAAGGAAGAGAGATGAGAGAAGCTTTTCCAGATTGAAGAAGGAAGCTGCCAAGTGTCATCACCGGATTAATTTTAGTGCTTCTTATGTTTCTTCTTATTCTGATTTTTTTCTCATTGTATAGGGTTCTGAATTTCTGTATGGGTTGGGTAGATAGAGAAATGTTGAATCTGAGTCATGAATTGGATATGTGATTGTAATGTTTCAATTTCATGAGTAAATATGTGCAAACATGGCATAACTGTTATTAGAATTGTCTCCAGATTTGTATACTTTCAATCATATGAATTCAATAATATAAAGTATTTAGAATTTTTCATCTCAATGTCCCTAAGATTGTATTATTTGTTCATGGTTTTATTTCAAAGAAATGGTTAAATTACTTTGAGCAGATAATTGTGATTTTAAGTGTGTAGGGTGGATCTGTAAGAAGAACTTTGGTGATAATAAGAGTGGATTCGTTGGTGTAATGCATTAACAACTTTGAATCCTTTAGTTGAAGTTTGTTTGCTGATGAGATTGTCTTTATGATTCTATATTTGACTTTGTGGTCCAGAGTTAGGCATCGATTTGTCATTCAGCTAGTGTATTTTCAAAACAATTTATTAAATCAAAATCATTTTAATTTATGTTGTTGGGTTTAGTTTTAGTGTTGAAATTTGCTTCTTAATTCCTGAGTGATTGTTGAGATACCAAAAATTTAGCCAGATTTGAAGTTGTCAAGACTTTCCTTGGTATAATTTTATTGGGAATTATCTGCTATAAAATGCAATGTCTGTGTATAATTGTAATAAGTCTTTAGGCATTGTGAAGGGAGACCCGACTTGGTCCTGCAGAGCCAAAAGTGTAAGAGATTTTAGTCATTTTGGCTGAATCTTGTTAGTTGACCAAATCCACCTTTGAGTTTGGGCATTAGAAAGTGGCTATTCTATAAGACCCATTAGATCTATTGATTTGGAGCACCAACAAGTTGTAGGGATATTTTTGGGAAAATCCAAGCTCAAAGGAATAACCATGCAAAATACTAAAAATGGCAAATTTTGACAATTGTCAAAATCTACCAAAATGGTATTTTTTAGTTTTTTTAATATAAGGGAGTTTTATTTCATTGTAGAGTAGAGAGGAATAAGGAAACAATGTGCATTTGAAGGAATTCTCTCTTTTTATTGGAATTCATTCAACAATAATGAAAACATATTGTTAATCATTTGTTTGGTTGCATCAATTACTCTACTTAGAAAAGTCACTAAGTCATTAACTTTTGTGATGAAGCCGCTTTTGTATAAATATTTGAGCAAAATTTGATGGTATAAGACTTAAGATGTCTCATCCATAATTCATTGATTGTTTTCATGCACTATTGTAGCCTTTGATTGCATAATCTCAAAGCCTACTCTTTGGTGGTCAGGGAAGTAGTTGAGAAATTTTGAATATTAAATGTTTCTACAATGACAACACTAGACAAGTCTGCCAATACTCTCCCATCTTTTGATATGATCTTTTTTAAATCCTCATAGTAGTTTTCCCTACAATCCATGATAAGATCAAGACATTGTACTAAACTGGGGAAACTTGCAACCTGAGCAATACAATTTTGCACTATATTCCAAGCATTAAGGAGTTGGACTGCTCCTGAACATTCTCTCTTTGAACTTTCAATATCAATGCGACCAAGGTTGGCATCTCCCACCATACTCCAATTTGAATTAATTTTGGTCTTTGTACACACTTCTTTGAACTTTCAATATCAATGTGACCAAGGTTGGTGTCTCCCACCAAACTCTAATTTGAATTAATTTTGGTCTTTGTACACGCTTTTTTGAATTCATACTTCATATATGTAGTTCTAGACATTTAACTCTACACAACAACCCTTTAATTAATTTCCCTAGCAATATTCCTATCCTTATAAGAGATAACTTTTATTTAATGCATATTTAAAAAATCATGGAAATCTCAAAGCACCCATGCATGAATATTGTCCAGTGCTATTCCATACAAAAATGATCCATCTCTGCACTTACCACTCCATTGCAAGGATTTGACGGGAAACAACCTGTGGAAAATCAAAGACATACAACTCTATGGAAAAAGGACCCATCTTGACCTTGTGGAGAACTCACATACTCTCAACCTTGTGGAAAAATCAACACAATCCTTTTAATTCCTCTTTCAACGATCAATTGTTTCAATTGCAAAAAAAAAATGCATCCACAACCCTACAAAAAATGGGAGTGGAACAACCTTTGCAAAAAAATGGTCCTCACACAACCTTATGAGAAATAGGTACTAACAAAACTTTGTGGGGAAGTTTGAGGGAAAAGTCCAAATCTTGACACTTAGGGAAACTCCTCAAGTGCAATAGAAGGCACATATAACCTTTTTTGCATAAAAATGACACTAGATCGGACGACTACTAAAACTTTGAAAAAATAATTTTAGTAAGTTTCACAAAAAACTCAATGGTCTTTGTTAGTGCAAAAAAATGAAAGGGAGATGAATAAGATCACAGAACCCTAAAATATGTGCAACTCCCAAATTCCACAAAAAAAAGATAAATTTATTAAAAGAATAGCTTGCAAAATTTTGATGACGATCTAACTTTGGGAAAAGGATGGTCTATTGTGTGCAACACTTAATTTTTGTAGATTGCAAGGATTAGGCCTAAAATTTAGTATAGGGGTCTAAAGATCACACAACCTTAAACAAAATTGAGGACAAACTAACACTAGGAGATAACCCCACAAATTTCAGCAAAGAAGGATGTCAACCTAAAATGCACTAATAGAAGTGCCATGAAAAAATCATCAAAATCTTTGAAACTTCCTATGATACTTCATTCCCCAAGGCAACTTAACCCTAAAAAGGCTTCATGGATACAAAATTTCACATACACCCACAATTTTTAGAGGGGAGGGAAAAAAAGACTTAGAAAAATCACCTAGGGAAAAATTATTTATCATAGACCAACCTTGAGAAATGCAACATTTCAATCCAATTTATACAACCTTATTTTGACCCTAGCCCAAAGCTTGGCATGATTAAATGATGTTCCAATGAAAGAATTCATTAAATAACCATTAAATGTGAGAACTAGCTCAATCTACCATGCAAGCAAACATAAATCAAAATATGGGCCAAGAGGAAAACTTAAAAATGCAATAGAACTTAGAGATGGATTCTTGGAAATCTTTAGAAATCACAATAACAAAGAAGGTTAGTTGGTAAGAGCTCCACAACGTCAACAATATTCAAACAAACTTCAAATGGTGGTGAAAACAAGGGCAGATTCTTATATACAATTTGCCACCAAATGCTATAAATGCATTGTAGGGGACAAAGTGGCAATCACTCAGATGTAGAATATTGATACTCTCTTAACCTTGCAGAAAATTAGACACCACCTGACCTTGGTCGATTTGGGGACAAATCTACACAAAGGAACCTATTTGTAGAAAAATGGGGCATCTAACCAACTCCCAAATCTTTGGAATCTCACAAAAAGCTATATTTTGAGTGCAACCAAGACTTGAAACCAAACAATCCAACACCCAAAAAAAACACCTAACCTAAAGCACACTAACCTAGGACATGAAAAGTGAGAAAACCAAGCAAACATGAAAGAGTGGGTCCTCATTCAAAAGGGTGTGTGTGAAAGGAACAACAAATGGTGATTGTACTATAGAAATGATCTAGAGCATTTCAAAGATAAACAAGAATAATGAATTCAAAAATTTGGTTTTGCATACTAGTTAAGCCAAGTGAGAATTCATATTCAAAGAATCCAAAATAGTCATAGATTCACCCACTATGCAAGAAATCCAAGTGTGTGCAAGATGTATTCATTTACAACCCTTAGGGAACCATCAAGATCTATGCCACAAAGTATAAGGCTACATAAATGATTCTACTTCAAAAGGAACCAAGACACAGCCTCACTGTTGGTTAAGCATCTATAACCACAACGAAGTTGTCACTATAATTCCCTTGAGCATAACGCTATTACTAGTCGAGCATCCATAGCCTAGATAGAGATATTCAAATCTTCCCAAAAAGTTGAATTTATTTTATTTTCATTTGTTTTCTTTATTTCCTCTTCTTTCTTTTGATTTTTTATTTCTTTTCTCTTCAACTTGCATGAAGCGAAGCCTGCTATTGGGGCTAGGAATCACATTGGCACTAAAGTAAGAACTTTTAGATTTTTCACCCTACACCCCACCGCATGAAACCCAATTATAATTGGAGTCTTTTAATTTAATTATGAAAAAATTAGGATTTTCACCATCTCAAGGAGAGCCTATCCATAGTAATGGTTTATTGTATGTGTATCCCAAATTACTCAAAATAAAAAATATATGACTCATTGTTTATCAAAGAAATATACTAGATCAATCCCCAAAAACAAAGTCGCATTTCCTTCAAGAAAGCACCCCCAAAAGTAAACAAGCACCAAACGTGACAAAAGAAATCATAAAACCCTAATCTAACTATATACAATACAATGAGAAGACTAATGACTTAGACCTGGAAATAATGCTTAAGATGTTGCCCATTAATATGTAGTGGGAAATCATCTCCTATGTGAGCCTTTAGATGATAAGTATTGTCCCCAATAATTTCTAAAATTTGAAATGGACTGAACCATAATTTATTGAATTTACCATATTTGCCCTTTTTCTCATGACTTGTCCCAATAAAGAACCAAATCAAAAATATGAAACGACTTAACCTAGCCTTGATGATCAAACAACCGCTTTACCACCCCTTGGTGTTTAGAAAAATTCAATTGAGTGAGCCTCCAACTTATCCTCATCAACAAAATATTCGTTAATGAATTACAAAGTGAGGATTTTCTAGTGCACAAGGAAGAAGGGATCCACATTGTAGACCAAATGATAAGAAGAGGTCCCTAGGGCAACTTTCTTGTGTGTGTGATCTGCCCAAAGGGAAATTATAAGATGAGTGTGCTAATCTTTGGGATTTTCATCAAGCAATTTATGAATGATCATCAACATATTCTTTTTAGTAGACTTAGGTAACTCGTTTCCCTAGGGATAATTATTAGGTGAAAATCTAAGAACAATCCCATAGTCATAGGCCCAATTGGAAAAAAGCAGTGATGTGAAAGTTGGACCATTGTCACCAACCAAAGAAAATGGACAAGCAAAATGTGTAATTATGTGCTCTTCAATAAATTTTATCACCACCTTAGTTGTGCTTGCAAGCTATAGCCTCGGTCCATCTAATATAGTAATCAATAACAGTTAGGATATACCTGTGGTTTGCAAAGGGTGGATTGATCATACCAATGAAGTTGAGCTCCCATTGTGTGAGAAGACATACCTTCACTAGTTATAGCTTGTAACAACATTACATTATTATTTTCTTTAGTTACGACCATTTGGAAGATATCGGTTGTATGTACATGCATATTTGCATTGTGGAAGAGAGTGGGCTAGTAATATCCTGCCCATAAGACTTGATGTGTAGTAGTAACTCTTGAATTGTGACCAGTGCCAAAATTCTCACGAAAACTACTCAACACCATAGAAGCTTCAGTTTTGCCTAGACACCACAAATAGGTTCCTTTATGATTCCTCTTGTAAATACAGATCCCTTGAGCATAAAACTATTGCTTTTTAATTGTAGTGTATGTCATTAAACAACATTTATATGAGGAGGACAACTTTGATTCAACAAATAAAATGTGATAGCATCATACCAATCATGAGGAGACATCCTTAAGATTGTATTGGTGGACAGAAATATCCAAGCCAATTTCAACCATAGTGCATGTGAGATCCTACACTTGGACCATTTTCATAGGTTGGATTTCTAAATCAAACTCTTGTAACATAGTTACCCACTTTCCTCTATGTTCCCCAAGTTCATTTTGCATAAGTAAGAATTCAATTTTTGGGTCGAGAATGACTACATATACCTTGCTCCTTAATATATAGTGCTTGAAATTTTTCATGGCCTTCACCAAGGCATAAGCCTGCTTTTCAACATTTGGGTATCTTAGCTCAACATCTTTCAAAGGTATACTCATAAAAACTATCCAAAATTCATCATTGGGTCCCTTCTAGGTGAGTATTGTAGCACATGTGTGTTTAGATGAGAATATATAGAAGGGAAATGCATAATTTGGGTTGACTAGCACAAGGGCATTGGAAATTGCTTGCTTAATTTCTTCAAAAGCTCATTTGGCTTCAAGATTCCATTCAATTTTTGCATCTTGATCTAACATAGCATTGAGTGGTCTAACAATATCTACAAATCCTACAATGAAAATTTCAACAAAATTGGTCTTCCTAAATATAACTTTAATTATTTCTTGTTGGCAGGGGTTTGAATTTTTAGGATAGCTTATATCCATTCAAGACCAATGGAGATACCCTTCCCTAAAATGATATGTCCTAAGAGCTTGCCCTCGATAATCCCAAAAATGCACTTCTTGGGATTGAGTGAAATTTCATACTCTACACCTTTGAAAAACTTTGTATAAATCTGAAACATGATCTTCTCTATGCTTTGAGAAAACCTTCAAATCATCTATGTAAAAGATTACATACTTCCCTTGGGATTGAGTGAAATTTCATACTCTACACCTTTGAAAAACTTTGTATAAATCTAAAACATGATCTTCTCAATGCTTTGAGAAAGCCTTCAAATCATCTATGTAAATGATTATATACTTCCCAACTAGTTCTCTGAAAGCAATGACCATAACCCTTTGGAAGGTAGCTTGTGCATTAATCAAACCAAAAGGAATTATCTTATATGCAAACATACCCCACTTTAGGGTGAAGGCAGTTTTCAACCAAAAGGAATTATCTTATATGCAAACATACCCCACTTTGTGGTGAAGGCGGTTTTCAACCAATCATCCCGCTCCACCATGATTATATCCCAAATAATAATCCAAAAAGGACATCATCTACGACCTATTGACAATTTGCAAGACCTCATCCAATGATGGTAGTGGGTAATTATATTTCTTAAAAGCTCAATTGATATTTTTGAATTTGACACAAAGATGAATTTAGCCATCTTTTCGCTAACTAGGACCAAGTTTTCCGCCCATATAGAGTGGCACACTAGAAATACAATTCTTGTTAATAGCAACTTTTCAACTTCCTTGTAAATTAATGGCTCCAATAGAGCATTGACATGTCGTTGTCGTTGTCGAAACGACCTAGCTTCAAGCTTGAGGGGAATCGTATGAGTGATGATAGACGTATCATAGGTTTTGCGATCTTCACAACTCCAAGTTATAACATCCTGATAGATAGTGAGTGCCTTGACTATACCTTCTCTCTCTTCTAGAGTGCAAATTTTACGAATCAAAATATTCCCAATTTCCTCAACAATCCCCATTATGTGGCATACATCGTGATATACCCTTGTAGACTTCAACTCAATGAATATTTGTCTCTCCTTTAGTGTGGTGCACATGTTAATGTGTTTACTCCTTTTCTAACATTTGCAAATGATATGAGTCTTCATTATTCAACACACCCATCAAGAGACATGTAATTTTTACTTGATATTTCACACCTTCCCAATATCAAGGTCGCACTCATTTGTTGAGCAACATTTTTTTATCACTTGAACTTTGCTACCATTCACATAGGCGCATTCCATTACATTGAGTGATTCCTTTCCTTGGTGAAATTTTTCCCTTTTTCCATCATCTAAGCTTTGATCTTCACCTTGACGGATGCATGATAAAGCTTCTTTCACTGACCCTATAAAGACACTAATTAGAGATTTAAAAAATTGACATGATGAGCAAGAGGACTCAAGTACAACTAACAATTTAGAAATGACAAGATTTTAGTTTGAAACTTAACACAATTCCAAAATCTTTAGTTTATTTGTAGACCAATGTTTTAATAATTGGGCATAGAGTCACATTATACCTAAATCACCTAAAAGAATATCGTCTTAATCACATAAATAGTTATAATAATAAAATATGGCATCACACCACTAAAGAGGAAACATGAAAGAAAATAACAAAAAAAAATGTTTTATGAGCATGGATGGAGGTTAAAAGAATAGGTTACACAAAACCGATTTACATTAGAAAAGTAGCAACCTCTCCTCACAATCTAAGAATTCAATCATGGTAGCACATAGCCTTGCAACCCATAATAAATATATGTTTTGTGATCCAAGGTTGAAAACACTATTGGTGATCATGTAAAGAAACTCAAGTAAGAAATGTGTTTTGTTGCTCGAGGTAAACTAGAAAGTCTTCAACCTCACTAAACTATGTCCATTATTCCTAAATACATCCTAAGGAATCTCCTTACTATAGCACATCTTCATGAACAATGACGACCTAATATTTTTGGTTGATTATCACATTTTTTACATCTTTTATCTCTTGTGGTAGCATCCACAATTGACATAATTTGTAATCATGACTTTCACTAATGTACGTGGAAACTATTGAATTCAAGGATGAGTTATACTTCAAGAGAGAATCCATTGTGTCTTGTAACAATGACTTGCTCTCAAGGTGTTGTAAGAAAATGTCAAGGTCTAGCATCGAATTTTCCATATATACCTTAGGTATGATATGTGCATCTATAATTGAATTATCATCAAGAAGAAGATGCCATTCTCCATCTAGTTGTGATCCATCATTGATATTCTAAAGAAATATTTTTATCTCTAGTAGAAAACATTTTAGCTCCAATAAAGACATGAACAAAGACTTTCCATCATTAGTGGCAATGGAGTCAAATGTTGATAAAAAAAAATTATATCAAGAGAGTCTCCATCTCCTCAATTGATATTCCCTGAGCAACTTGGGTGAACTAACTTTCTTCAATTTTATCTTATGTGGGTTCTTCAAACAACCTTTGAAATGAAGACAAGAAGCAATTTGATTCATCATCTTCTCTAGCATGGCCAATTTTGTTTTTCTCAATAGGAAGAGTTAGAACACATCTCAAATCTTTAGGTGATTGTGTGACCTCATTTTCCTCAACGAACATATAACATGCTAGTATATTCATCTTCAATTAACAACCCCTCATCAACCTCAAACTATTTGAACAAAGTAAGCAAAATCTTCAATTCTTGGGATATTGTTGTTTCGATTGATGTTCCATCCACACTTTTCCTCTTTTGTTGTCTTCTGTCTTTTTCTTGCTTATTTTAATTTTGTTGATTCTAAACACATGAAAGCATTCAACATAACACTATTCAAGCTATTCCTTACTTTGTCAATGTTGGATATATCCCATCACAAAGTTACCATTGTGTTTGACTATTAGGAGTTGAGCAATACCCAAGTTTGTTTGTTTGGAGCATGCAAATTCCATAATTTGATTAAGTCTTTGCATCTTCAAACAAGTATTTTCATTGATAATTCTAAAGAAAAGTGACCAATTAAATCTTTGATGAAAACATCTTGAAAATATGCTCAAACCCTAGGCATAGTAGCAGCAATACTTGGAAAATTTGAGCTTAGATCATATAAAACCTTCACTGCCAAACCGAAAATCTGCAAACCTTTGTATGAATGGGGCAATGAAAAAGAATAGGGAGCGATGATCTGTCTACGAATAAAATAAGTTGTTTCTGCCTCTGCTTCTTTTTCCCATTAAACTGACACCTAAAAACAGGACCATTGCTCCTCTTGCATTCATAATAAAATCTATCTCGTTTTTACAAAATTTGTCATCCTTTATTGCAGTGTGCACCATTCTCAAGGGCAACAATTTTGTTTAATGAAAAAGATGTAAACCTAATCATGCGGTGCTCCTTTGTGTATCACCATCCGCAACTTTTATTTTCAAATCATCATCACTAGAAGAGCTCATGCATGTCATTATGATTGCAAAAATATGCTTCTCTATTATGGGATATGTGCCCTCACTACCTTGCAATTTTTTTTAAAAACAAACTTTAACACCTATGATATGGCACACATTCTAATATACCTTCGCAGAATTTAACAAAAACTTGTCTTTCCTTCCGTATGGCACATGCCTTGGTATGTCTACTCCTTTTTTGGCATCTGCAAACTACACAAGTCTTCAACTGGTGCATGCCCATCAAGAGACCTGCAAGTTTTGCTTCAACAATTTGAATGCCCTCCCACTATCAAGTGTGCACTCATCTACTAAGCAACATTTTTTATGATTTGAACTTTACCATCATTCACATAGGCACACTCAATTACACTGAGATTGGAACTATAACAACAAGCCTTCTTTTATTTATAGTTGTTTTAGTAATTTCCATATTTTTTCCGTTCCACTACAATTCAGAGTTTCAAGCTCTAAAGGAGGCTAAAGTCCTGTTCCATGCAGTAAATTTACTTGGTGGGTACTTCTAAGATATTCATATATGATATTCATTTATTGATCATTATATTCTTCCTTTCCAAACCTGTTATCTACTTCTTTAGCAGACTTTCTTTGATGTGATAATCACAATAAAGTGAAAGTGAAAGTTAACTTTGAATTGCAGACACATGTAATCCGCATGAAGTGGATATGATAGTTAACTTTCAAACATACACATAGTGAATGTGAAAGTTCAAAGTTCATTTACATGTAGCAATACTCATGCGCACACACAAACAACAAATGACATGCACATAGTGAAGACCAAAGTTATTTGAAACACACACAATGACAACCAAGTTTTATTCAAAGTAAGTTTGTACACACATTCCACACAAAGTGAACATCAAAGTACATTCATAAACCACATAAATTGATAATGTTCACTTCAATCATACACACAAGAAAAGAATGTTAGTTCTTTCAAACACATTCCACAAAAAATGAACATCAAAGTCCATTCATACATTCTGCACAAAATAAAAACTTTATTCAAAGTAAGTTTGTACATACATTCCAAACAAAGTGAACATCAAAGTACATTCATACACCACATAAAATGGTAATTAAACTTCAATCATACACACAAGAAAAGAATGTTAATTATTTCAAGCACATTCAACAAAAAATGAACATCAAAGTTCATTAACACATCCCACACAGAATACAAATTTTATTCAAAATAAGCTTGTACCTACATTCCATACAAAGTGAACAGAAATTTACTTTTCATACACCACATAAAATGATAATCAAACTT
The DNA here is from genome assembly GCA_007115665.2 of Sequoiadendron giganteum. Lineage (NCBI taxonomy): Eukaryota > Viridiplantae > Streptophyta > Pinopsida > Cupressales > Cupressaceae > Sequoiadendron > Sequoiadendron giganteum. The sequence goes on from CM021102.1 coordinate 579,298,546, forward strand.
ATATCATACACACAAGAAATAAATGTACACAAAAAACTAAACTTTATTCAAAGTAAGTTTGTACATACATTCCAAACAAAGTGAACATCAAAGTACATTCATACACCACATAAAATGGTAATTAAACTTCAATCATACACACAAGAAAAGAATGTTAATTATTTCAAGCACATTCAACAAAAAATGAACATCAAAGTTCATTAACATATCCCACACAAAATACAAATTTTATTCAAAATAAGCTTGTACATACATTCCATACAAAGTGAACAGAAATTTACTTTTCATACACCACAAAAAATGATAATCAAACTTATATCATACACACAAGAAATAAATGTACACAAAAAACTAAAAGTCAAAGTTCCTTCAAGCACATGTAAGTGCACACACATACATAAAATACAAAATTTAGTTCAAACACACACCACACTAAGTAGATAATAAAATTAACTTTCAAACACACAAACCAAACAAAATCAATAATAATTTTAACTTTCAAACACAAAATTTAAAATACTTCATTCATATAAAGTTAGTACAAACATGCATGAATTAAACACTTAAGTTCACACATACACCCACACCACACAATGTAAATACCAAAATTAACTTTCAAACACACAAACCAAACAAAATGAATGCTAATATTAAATTTGAAACACATAATTAAAAATACTTCATTCACATAAAGTTAGTACAAACATGCATGAAGTAAACACTTAAGTTCACACACACACTTCAAACACGTTTCATTCACATAGAGTTTGTACATAGATGCATGAAGTAAACACTTTCCTTTAAAAACACATAAAAAGTGAATGCCAAAGTTATAAAACATGTTAAACTACCAGCACAATTAACTTGAATTTGTTCAAGCACCCTTAATTTTAATTTTGTTCAAGCACACACCACATAAAATGAATACAAAATTTAAATTTCAAAGAACATAAAATGAATGTCAAAGTTGAAACACACTTCACACATAGAAAGTAACACATGCCAAAAATCAAAAACCTCCTTCACACAAAGTTAGTACAACCACACCTAATGTAAACACTTAGTTCAAGCATGCCAAATTACAAAACAAAGACAAAGTGAATGCAAAACTTGTTGAATCACACTCTTCCCATAAAGTTGGTTCAAGCACACAAACAAATGAGTACCACAATTCACTCAAACAAATTAAGGGGATGTCAAAGCAAACAAATATGCTTTATATAAGAAAAGTAGATACCATTACACAAACAATAAATGGATGAATTCAATGTGAATACCAAGGTTAGTTCATTCTCCCCCCTCTCCACAAACACACACACAAAGTGGATAATTAGTTAAAAATATTTTACACACATACAATGAATAACAAAGTTTACTCAAACAATATGGGGATGCTAAAATTTAAGCACACATCTCACACAATTAATATGTGGTTGCCAGTGCACATGTAAAATAAATGACTCAAATCCAAGTGAATGTCAAAGTTAGTTCATACACATTTCACACACAAAATGAATACCAAAATCTCACTCAAACACTAAAGGGATGTCAAAGCTCAAACAAATGATGGATGCCAAGTTCAAGCAATAAGTGCATAGAAAGTGAATATCTAAAGATCAAACACACTTCAAATAAATAATTAGTGAACTAATACTAAACAAAGAAAATTCAAAAGCACTTCAAACAAACAATCAATGGATGATTAAATTTAAACAGATAAACTAAATGTCAATTTTAAACACACTTCATACAAACGATAAACGTAAGCAAAAAGAATTCAATTTTAAACATACAAAATGAATCAAATATAATTCAATATCAAAATTCAAACTCATGTTTCACACAAACAATAAGTCTAACAATATAGAGTGCACCATTTGAGATTTTGTCTTTAAATGTAATGAAAATAAACAAAATTTTAGAAAAGTAATATATAAATTTCACGAAATAAAAAATAATGCAAAAGCTAAAAAAACCAAACACAAACAAGGCTTAAGGAATAAACAATTGGCCATTCCTTTCAAGCTTTAGAGAGAAACTAGCCTAATAGAATGGTCATGGCCAATCGCTATTCCTCACAGCCTTAGGAAGGGGGGCAATTCAACCCCTTCCAAATAAAAAATGTTTGTATTAAACAACAAATCAGTTTACATATTACATTTATTGAAGTAAATCAACTTCAATAACCAATTTAAAAATGCAAACATTTTCTCAAACTTTAGATTCCAAACATTTTCTAAAATTTTAAATATAATGTTCATTGAAATCTATCTTAATTCAGTTGCTCATTCAAGCTTCCCAATATTTCTAGGCACTACCACCGTGCCAAACAACCAACATGAAGCATGGCACAAATTTATATGAATTTCCCTGTCAATAAAATATACAACAATTAAACATACTATTATTAAAATAAACCTATCAAAGAAAGATTAAATAAATGACGTTAATAAAACTACACAAATACTTGCCCAATATTACAGAATCTTTTAGAAGCACCAAACCTTCAAAAAAACCAAAAATTAGATCATAAATCTACGTAATTCTGATATACAAATATACACTATAATAGTCTAGACAAAGTATCCTCTAATATAAATTTATTATGACAAAGTAGAAATAGATGGCCAGCCCTAGACATACAATATCATTTTCTATTCTTTATTCGATCTACTGTTAATAAATATGATGATAGGATATGACTGATCAGTTCGGACTGCCATACAACTATACACCCACCTGAGCATTTCTGATATTTTATCTTACCAAATAAAGTAAACTAGCATGTGCACGGCTAAGAGCTGGCATTATTTTTCATAAAATTTGGCATTCTTAATGAAAGAAAGTGCATAGAAATGTACATTACAATTGCAAGAAAAGACAGGAAACAACTACAAACTAGTTGATGATAAAACATATAAACCGAACAACAGTCTGGTGCACAAATATATGGTAGATTTAATTTTAAAACAGGGATTTAGAAATTCTACAAATATATTTGAAGAAAGAAGTTGGAAAAGAATTGCACTAAAACTAAAACAGAGCAATAAGACTCAAAGCTAATGAAAGCATCCAAAGCACTGACATCAACATTATCCTGAACTTGAAAAGGGTTGTAACTGCGAGCTACTCCTTGCCTTAAATCAATGGCTCTACAAAAGAAGCACCGTTGCAAAATCTGTTGGAATGGTCATAAAGTTATTTTTTTCTTAAGGGTATGCTCTGTATAAACTTTCAAAATTTGATAAAACAGTGAACGCAGCCAAGAAATTGGCAGCGGGGGAAGGAAAAAAGAAGTGTCTCTCTATTCTATAGTGTTGCTCAACCTACTTATTGTGACAAGAGTATGTCTCATAAGTGAATGATGGAATTCCAATCATCATGGGGGTTGCTCAACCTACTTATTGTGACAAGAGTATGTCTCATAAGTGAATGATGGAATTCCAATCATCATGGGTATGGGAGAGCCTGTGAAAAGCAATCCTGTCACAAATAATGAATTATATCCCAAACCTGTGATAAGAGTTTGCTGGGGGCAAGCGTAGGGTATGGATATCTATCAGAACATAAAAGTATAGAGGAATTTCATCAAATGAGAGCTGGGTGTGGTTCATTGGGTCATGGGATTGTAGGTATTAAGGATGGCATTTTGACCAAGACTGGAGAGGTGTTTGAGAACACACAGAGCCATAGCAACTCCTCTGGAGCTTACATGTGTTGTAGCAATATTCGTTGTGATGGTATGTGTTAAAGCTCAGGTGGGGAGCTCATGTTTTCCAGCAAAATAAGCACCGTTGCAAAATCTGTTGGAATGGTCATATAACAAATGATAACTGTGTATATTATAGTGGAGCAAGCAAACATGAGAGAAATGATCAATTTTACAGAAAATAAGAATGCACACTAAATAAAAATATTGGAGGAACGGATAGATGTACAACAGTTACATTAGGCCATAAAAATAAGTTGAAGTTGTAATTGATGAGGACTGTAAGCACAAGGGTTTCTGCAGGCCATTGGCCACCCAACCAACTGAAACTAGAGAACAAATAAAAAACTTCTAGTTTGAGATGGTATATTGCATAAAATTTCAAATAAATCTGCCATAAGTGATTTCCCAAAAAATCACAATTCTATTTTGGTCTATAAAAGGGCAAAGGATGCTCCATGAGGAGGAGTGAAAAAGCTTATGTTAAAAACTGTGCAAAAATAAATACAGTTTTCACCAGAAGTTTTTATGGTCATTAATTGACTTAATTCAAATGATTTAAAATCATGAAGACTCAAAAAATAACCTGACATTGAATCATCTTTCACTCAGGAGCTTGCATATTGTAGAAAAAATTACTATTAAAAACTCCAATTTCAACCCCACACGATATAAATAATTTAGTACACATAATTCATTTGCTACCAGCAAAATACAACTTCAAACAGCAATTCACGTAAAAAACAATTTGAGACTGAAACATCTTAAGCATATGTATATATAAAACATGATTTCACAAGCAGGTTGATGCAGAGTAACCTACATTATATATTCTCGATAGAGGGTTTGGAGGCAGGCTATTATGAAATTTAATCATGCGGGCTATTCAGAGAAGCAGGGTTTCCATCTTCAAAATTAAAAATACCAACACCATCGAAACCCCTCCATGTGAAATCTGAAACTGGACTTAAGTTTCTAAATATATCTGTGCAGGTTGAAACGATAACACCAGTATTAAGGATGAGTTGTAGCTGAAAGAGAAAATTCATAGTTGACCCCAAGACACCTAACAGAAGAATCCAAAATTCTTTGTGTCTGCGAGAGTTTTGAACAGTTAATGAGGGTATGTGGCAGCAATTTTTTGGTTAAAAAGGTGTGGTTGTAAGAGTTCTAGGGCTGGGTGACAAGTATACAACCAAAAGCCAACATGATTCTCATGTAGGAGGCAACAATTGGAGATGGGATGCTGCTGCCATATATTTGTGAGAAAGAGTATGTCTCATAACTAAAAGATGGAATTCCTAGTCAATATTATCTCTGCTCATAAGTAATGTGAAAAGCGATCCTGTCTTCGTGATATTTTAAATTACTGACCTCTGCTGTTCTTTTTGGGGCAACTCCACTATCAATCAATTATTTATACAAACAAGTAAAGTTCGGCGATCACAAATTCATATCCATAAGCATTGATTATGGCTACCAAAACAAAATTCACAGCAGATCACACTATAAATCCTCCAAAACAAAAACAGGTTGAATGTACTCACTATTTTCTTCGCCGCGCATCTCGATTCAGCCATCTCCTGACCGCTGCCTTCCTCCACGCTCCATTGCAAATACAAAATACCAAGAAAATTGAAAAAGACAGACGATCCAAAAATAGAAAACAAAAACACATAAAATTTCAAAATCAAAAGAAAAAATGAGGCATGGCCATGCCAGAAACAAGAAACAGGAGGATCAAAACAATTAGACAATTAACTTCAAGAAACAGGAGGATGAAAACAATCTGTACCTGCAAACTGCGCATATATAGGTGAAATTATGCTTTTTTAAACGGTAATCTTATGCTTTTTTTTTAACGGGAATGCATTCATTTTTGGCTGTTGTTTTCCACAATAAAACAATTAACTTTCAAGTTCTCCACAATAAAACAATTAACTTCACTTCAGATAGAAAGCAAAAATAAAATGGATCTAGGGTTATATGCTATGATAAATATTTTCATAATTTTGGTATAATGTTCTCATAAATATTTTATTAATAAAATCTCCTGAAAAGTCTTACACCATTTTCAGTGAAAGGGGTGACAAAAGTTTAAATTTTGAGTGGTGATGGTATTTGGGAATGAGCAAATCTATTTATCAAGTTCACACTTGTATATCTAAGTTTGATAGGAAACATAGATTATTTATGAAATGGAAAGAAATCTCAAGATGTGTGGTGATGGTATTTGGGAATGAGCGAAGCTATTGATCAAATTTTATTGTAAAATAGACCATCTTACACTATATTCAATGAATAAAGACAAAACTTTAATTATAGGCTTAAAATATAACATGGAAAAGGGCAAGGGTATGCAGTTTTTATCATTACAATATTATAATCAAATATATTATACTATTGTGAAGGCATTGCCCTTTTATAGAAAAGACTAAACCAACATAGAGGTGATTTGTCATATCCCCTAGGACTCGCTAATTTTCTTGCATGACCCATAGCCCTGTGGTAATTTGCAATAGGGGTGGATTTTATGACCATACTATGTTAAATAAACTTATGTATGGGGTGATGGTTATGATTTGTAGAAGCTAGTACTAGGTAAAAGCACAAAGATGAGTCCACTTAAAGTGGAAGTTTCAGCCTTAGTGAAAAAGTTGAAAACAAGTTCAATAGAACTAGATCCCATTGTTTAATAAATGGGATCCCATTTAGGTTCAGGGTCTCAAGCCAAAAATAGAAACAAGATTCCATTTTGTTTTGACCTCTCAAGCTTGCCATTGGGAAACGAGATCCTGTCCTTTACAAAACAGGATCTCAATTTTTTTTTAAACAGGATATCGTTTCGTGGAGTATTTATTTTTAAAAAAAAAAGAGCAAACCCTATCTCATTTTCACAGACGGGATCCTAGTTGAGAGCTCCAACAACCTAGCAACGACCCAATGACTACACCAAGTAGGCATTTGAACTGATATTTTTGCATTTCTTTCTATTTTTTTGGTGATGGTTATGATTTGTAGAAGCTAGTACTAATGAATGTAACTATAACATTATCATGTTATTGGTGAAATCTAAATGCATTGATTTTGTTTATACTAACTCCAACTAATGACTTGGTTGGTGGACTTGTGTGAGGTTTATCGTTGGTTGCAGGTACCTGGGGTGAAAGATGAGGTGGATTATATGGTAGGATGATGAGATATAGACAAACTTTAAGGCGAGATCCCAATGACAGATTGTGTAGATAACTTCGCACTTACCTAATGTTTACTAAACATAGTAATGAGTAAAGAAAATATTGCCAAACAATCTTTGTAGTTGAACATGCAAGGTTGTCTAAGGTGATAATTCTGACACAATGAATCGAGTTATAGAGGATATTTATTTTTTCTTGAACTAACCATAGGACCTTAGACGTTGATGCTATCACCATCGTCTATTTGCTAGACATCAATGATAATCAAAATTATTTCTAGTCAATTGGAGATATTACATGATAATGCAAACTCAACACATAGTATTTAATTGGATAAATGTATATAAATATAAATAATAATATTTAAAAATAAACAAAATATAAGTAAAAATGTATATGACTAGATAAATAAATTATAAGTGAATAAACTATTGCATAATGCAATGAAATTAAACTAAAATAGATGTGAAGTTGATGGATGCATATGCAAATAAATATTAAAAAATAAGGGAGGTGATCCAATTAAATTTTATTGTTGAAGAATTAAAATTTAACAAAGTCATCGACCCTTGAAGAAGTGAACAAGAAGATACAACCCAAAAAGGAAGAAAATAAAAATAAATGTGAAAAAGATGGCTAGGGGTTTCAACCAAGAAGAAAAGTTGTAGGGATCACCATTTATGACCCATCATTTCCTTTCCCAAGGCTAGGTGACAACTTGGAGTAAATGAAAATGGCACATGCATGGTGAAGAGGCATTTGTGTCATTAATAAAGCATGGTGCCCCTTTTTTCGTAAAACAAAATCAGCAGGTTGTAAAATCTGCCCCTCGACCACTATAATTTTTTTGTTCAATTAGCATCAACTACTAAATTAACTGATCAAGCATAACTTTATTTAAATTAGAAGTATCAATTTCAAAAAAAAATCATTTACCATGATGACAACAAATCATTGTCACCAGTTATGTCCTTACACTCAAAAGCGCTAAGCTCCTACAGTTATGACCATCCCTAGACCCAAACCTAAACCTTGAGGATTCATGATGACCCTACCTACGTATCCCTCATGGGAAATGAGAGGCTTCACATAGTTCACCTACCAATGTTAGAGGGAGTTCATTCTCTCCTTTTGTAAGAGATCTTTGATCTCACCTTTAAATCATGAATATTCATTTAGCGTAAGTTATCCACTCACTTGCATTATATTAAATGATAATGACTTTCCATCAAGTGTTGGTCCCATACCAAACATTACCACTACTTAGTGTACAAACATGCACAAATACACAAGGGTCATATTGTGTCATAATCCTCAAGGTCGTATACAATGGTTGTCTCGAGAATACATCCCATATACATAATGAATAGTTATAGAATACATCACATATACCGATTGAATAGCTCCAACATACATCACAAATACACAGTGGCCAACTCCAACACACATCACAAATACAATAGTGGTTGGCTCATATGCACATCACAAGTACAATGTCAATGACTGACTCATACACATCACAAGTACATTAGTGATTGAATCATGTGTACATCATGAATAAATAGTGACTAGCTCATATGTACATCATAAGTACAATAGTGATTGGATCATACACATCACATATACCATAGTGACCAGCTCCAACATACATCACATACACATAGTAACTATTTGACACATCTATAATGGCTAACTAACACTTAGCCTTAGTGTATCGCATATATGATTTGTAGAAGCTAGTATTAATGAATGTAACTATAACATTATCATGGTATTGGTGAAATCTAAATGCATCGATTTTGTTTATACTAACTCCAACTAATGACTTGGTTTGTGGACTTGTGTGAGGTCTGTCATTGGTTGCAGGTACTTGAGGTGAAAGATGAGGTGGATTATATGGTAGGATGATGAGATACAAACAAACTTTAAGGCCATATCCCAATGACAGACTTTGTAGATAACTTCACACTTACCTAATCTTACTAAACCTAGTAATGAGTAAAGAAAATATTGCAAAATGATCTTTGTAGTTGAACATGCAAGGTTTTCTAAGGTGATAATTCCAACACAATGAATCGAGTTCTCGAGGATATTTAATTTCTCTTGAACTAACCACGGGACCTTAGATGTTGATGCTATCACCATCATCTATTTGGTATACATCAATGATAATCAAAATCATTTCTAGTCAATCGAAGATATTACATGACAATGCAAACTCAATACATGGTATTTAATTGGATAAATTTATATAATATAAATAATAATAATAATAATTAAAAATAAACAAAATATAAGTAAAAATGTATATGGCTAGATAAATAAATTATAAGTAAATAAGCTATTGCATATTGCAAGGAAATAAAATTCAAACAAATGTGAAGCCGATGGATGCATATGTAAATAAATATAAATAAATAAGGGAGGTGAGCCAATTGAATTTTATTATTGAAGAATTAAAATTTATCAAAGTCATCAACCCTTGAAGAAGTGAACAAGAAGATACATCCCAAAAAGGAAGAAAATAAAAATAAATGTGAAAAAGATGGGTAGGGGTTTCGACCAAGAAGAGAAGTTGTAGGGATCACCATTTATGACCCATCTTTTCCTTTCCCAAGGTTAGGAAACAACTTGGAGTAAATTAAAATGGTGCATGCATGGTGAAGAGGCATTTGTGCCATTAATAAAGCATGGTGCCCCTTTTTCCATAAAATAAATTCAACGGGTTGTAAAATATTCCCCTCGGCCACTATAATTTTTTTTGTTCAATCAGCATCAACTACCAACTTAACTGACCGAGCATAACTTTATTTAAATTAGAAGTATTGATTTCAAATTTTCTTCATTTACCATGATGATAAAAAATCAATGTCACCACTTATGTCCTTACACTTAAAAGCACTAAGCTCCTACAGTTACAAATATCCCTAGACCCAGACCTAAGCCTCAAGGGTTCATGATGACCCTACCTACATATCCCTCATGGGAAACAAGAGGCTTTATAGTTCACATACCAATGTTAGAGGGAGTTAATTCTCTCCTCTTGTATGAAATCTTTGATCTTACCTTTAAACCATGAATATTCATTTAGTGTAAGCTATCCACTCAGTTGCATTATATTAAATGATAATGATTTTTCCATCAAGTGTTGGTCCCATACCAAACATTACCAATACTTAGTGTACAAACATGCACAAATACACAAGGGTCATATCGTTTCATAATCCACAAGGTCATATACAATATTGTCTAGAGAATACATCCCATATACATAATGAATAGTTATAGAATACATCACATATACCTAGTCAATAGCTCCAACATACATCACAAATACACAATGACCAACTCCAACACACATCACAAATACAATTTAGTGGTTGGCTCATATTCACATCACAAGTACATTAGTGATTGAATCATGTGTACATCATGAGTAAAATAGTGACTAGCTCATATGTACATCATAAGTACAATAGTGATTGGCTCATACACATCACATATACCACGGTGACTAGCTCCAACATACATCACATACACATAGTAACTATTTGACACATCTATATTGGCTAAATAACACTTACCCTTAGTGCATCCCACATAGAAAATAATATTGACGCATTGCACACTACACTATGGTTCCATCCTTTTCTTTGATCTTTCGCACCATTAGACAACTAGGAAGAGGATTTAGTTTATGCCATACTACATTTTGGTCCATCCTCAACCCAACAAGGCCAAGTATACCATTAGTAATCGAGAAGGGGATTCGATGCATCCCATACTACATTGGGAACCCATCCTCCATCCCAATGCTTTCCACAAGTAGTGAACCTATCCAACTCAATGTATATTCCAATGCAACCATTCGTAAAATTTCAGCCAAAACCCACATCCGAGTCAAAAGTTATGGCCTCCGAAAGTTTTTGCATAAAAGTCAAAACCTTCAAAATTGATAATTGGAATGGATGATTTGATGACGTATCAATTTGATGATTTGGATGAAGATTGGTGGATGGATCAATTTGATGATGTAGATGAGGATTGAATCGATTGAATTTGTTTGGATCAATTGATGATGTATCAATTTGATGATTTGGATTGGATTGGATTTGATTGGATGATGGGATTTTGATTGGATTTGGATAGATGAATGTTTAGGATGATCAAATTTTCAAACGGAGACTTGGGGTGGTTAAACGAAGGTTTGGAATGGTCAAATGGATGAAACTGTCATTTCAGCGGGGCGTATCCGCACTTCTGCAGTAAAGTTGTCAAAAACGTTGAATCGCAAGGGCGTATCCATGCTTCTGCAGAAAAAATGCTGAAACAGGGGGGCAAGTTCGCCCCTCTATAGAAAATGTTGAAACAGGGGGGCAAGTTCGCCCCTCTGCAGAAAATGTTGAAACAGGGGGCCAAGTTCGCCCCGCTGCAGTGGAAAAAGCTAAAACAGGGGGGGCAAGTTCGCTCCTCTATAGAAAAATAGCAACTTGGTTTGGATGAGGGATTTTGGCAAGGAAAAATGATTCAATGACGGTTTTGACTTATCAAAATTTACTGGTTTTTCACAGAAAGACACTTTGAACAAGCACAATCCTATGATTGGTGTTAAGGGGTATGGCCAGCAAAGTTCTTACTCTAGGTTGAACAAAGTTTCTAAGGAGTCCTCTATATACGCTCGGTACGTGAGGCACAAACCATGAACACCAGTCTGTCACAAGCGTGAGTCGGGAACCCCAGCGAGATACTGAAAGGCTCGGACCAACTCTTCACGTTTATCTAGGTATCACCCTAGCTTCAACGCTTCACCAATTACGACACAACTGGATTGGGGTACAACTTTGGCTCTCCCCCTTTTATATACCCCGCCGGTACGCATGGTTGGGATCATCCCTTGGGGTGATGAAATCCCCAAGCAGGTCCCTCTAAGAAGAAAACACTAACCGTTTCCAACTACCCCCTTCAGATCCGCACAAAAAATGCAAAGGGAGAGGATGAAAACGAATTAATGTCCCTTCAGGGTAATACAAATAAAACAAACACAACAAGCAACCAATATTACTTTCCCCTACTTATACTAAGTAAATAGACAAAGCAGTAAGTAAAGATTTCCAAAGAATAAAACCAAGGCCCTGCAAACAAATGTTAGTTGTTTATCTTTTTCCCTTTGTGATTTGCAGCAAAATACTCAAGATATCAGCAAGAAATCTGACTTCACTCACCAACAAACAGGATTAGAGGATTAGAGCACAAAACAACAAAAGAAAGAGACAAAAACGAAGCTAAAATGCCACTTTTTTACCTTCTCGAACATGTTGTTAAGGGAAAATCCGCCCCTCTATAGTGAAAAACGTTGAACCGGGTGGGAAAATCCGCCCCTCTACGGCAAACAGTTAGAAAACACTGAACTGGGAGGGCGTGTTCGCACTTCTGCAAAAAACAGTCAGAAACGTTGAACAACAGGGGCTTGTTCGCACTTCTGCAGAAAATGGTCAGAAATGTTGAACAGCAAGGGCATGTCTACACTTTTGCAGAAAACAGTCAGAAACGTTGAATAGCAAGGGCATGTCTGCACTTCTGCAGAAAAACAATCAGAAACATTGAACAGCAAGGGTGTGTCTGGACTTCTACAGAAAACAGTCAAAAACGTTGAATAGCAAGGGCGTGTCTGCCCCTCTGCAGCACCCAAGAGGGCAAGTCCACCCCTCTGCAATGTCCGGGAGGGAAAGTCCGCCCCTCTGCAGTGTCCGGGAGGGCAAGTCTGCCCCTCTGCGGCGTCCGGGAGGGCAAGTCCGCCCTTCTGCGACCTGAATCTGCAAACAAGCTAAACAACAAAAAACGTAAAAGAAAGAGACCCCTTTGTGGGTCCCACCGGGCGTGCCAGAAATGTGATCCCTTTAAAATAATACTCCTAATGTGAGATGCTAAACAAAATTAATGATGCAATAACAAAAGCAATAACACTAAAAGAGGACACCTCAATAAGATTAGCCTAAGAAAATGATGAAGCAAAAAAATAAGATAAAACAATTGATGATTGAAGTTGGTTATACCTTTCCTTTGCTGCTCCTTCCTTGGTTGGCCCTTTTATTCTTGAAGAGTTGTGTGCTCCTTGGATGGCAATGGAGTTGAATGGATGCAAGATGAATGAGAATGCTAAGTGCTATGATAGATGAGAGCTCAAATGACAATTTTGCAAGAGTTTTGTTACAAAAGACTTGATCCTCAAAATTGAGGGAAATGAGGGGGTATTTATAGGATAACTGGAATTCTCTAGAGAATTCAACGGTTGGGATTGATCCAAAAAGATCAAGATGAAGGGCTATGGTGAGTTGAGGACTCACAAGCCCTCACATCTTGACATGTGGAATGTGAGATGTCTTAGGGTGGAGTGATGTGGAAATGAGGTGGAAGGGAAGTACATGAGGTGGATCTTGGGGGATGAGAAGATTCCTTGGAGGAATAAAAATGAATTAAAAATTCACAATGATTGGAAGAATCTAGTGGATAAAAGAGGGTCTCCAAAAAGCTAGAGATTTGTCACATGTGGGTGATGTGACAAGTCCAAGGTTCTAGAAGCCCTTGGCACATGTGAATTGACAAGTCAAGGCTTCTAGAATCTTGCATGGGATGGGAAAGACCTTGGAAAGATAAAAGTGAATTAAAAATTCACATGGGGAAGAGAGGAGCCTTGGTTAAATAAATGTGAATTAAAAATTCACATGGGAAAGGGAGTCCAGGCTAAAAAGGGTAAGTGGGAAGGTTGACCAGAAAAGGTAAGCCAAATGTGGCTAATGATTCTGATTAAGGTTGTGCAAACACAAGATTAGGATAATTAATGAGATATTAGAGGCAAGTGAGAGATTACGGAGGATGTGACACTTAATCTTGATTAAGTGGTGCGCATCCTAATCACAGATTAATTAATTTAATCTGGATTAAAAGAGGGTTATGGAGAATGTGACAAGGAGAGAGAAAAAAGGGAATTAAAAATTGATTTTAATCCAAATGGGTTAAAAGACTAAATTAAATAATTTGTCATATTTATTTAATTTAGAGAAGAACAGGGTGTAAGGTAAAGTATTTAATTTATTTAATTACATACTTTAAAAACCTTAGACAGAAAATGAAATAATGATCAAATAAATTATTTAATCACTGTTAATGGAATAGATGAATATAATAGACGATTTTGATCATATGGAAGTGATCAAATTTGGATGTCTACAATATGAAAGGACATACCTTCACTAGTTATAGGTTGTAACAACATTACAACATTATTTTTTTAAGTTACGACCATTTGGAAGATATGGCTTGTATGTACATGCATATTGGAAGAGAGTGGGCTAGTAATATCTTGCCCATAAGACTTGATGTGTATTAGTAGCTCTTGAATTGCGACTAGTGCCAAAATTCTCACGAAAACTACTCAACACCAGGGTATGTGCAGGATCATCATGGAAAAAACAGGTCCTTAAGTGGCAATGAAAATTCAGAAAATCAGAGTTGGGCAACTTGACATAAAAATTTAAATAAGTTATCTATATTATTTCAAAAATATGTAAGAATATAATATGTGGAAAATTAAATGTAGTTTCTAAACTACTAGGTTAATTTTTGTAAAAAAAAATCTATTTGGTGAAAATTTGAAATTTCAATGCAGTAGTACTAAAATTTCAGGGAAAAAATAAAAAGTAGGTATCTGTCTGACCACCCTAACCATAATAAAATCATAATATTTTTTTTATAAGATTTTAGATATAAGTAGAGGACTCATGTCCAGATGTGATGCATATTTTTTTGTAATTTTTTTTTAAATAAATAATTAATTATGAATTTTTTATTACAACTTTTTAAAAATATAAAAACGTGTATGTCTGACCACCTTAACTTGGTCAAAACTTAATGGAATTCATTTATTTTATTTTTAATCCTATATTATGTGAAGCATAGAATGTGACGCATGTTTTGGATTCAAAAAATGTGATACCGTTTGAAAGCTATAGATGTTTTTCTATCAGACTATCAATCAAGACTTTAGTCGTAATTCTAATAAAAAATAAATAATAATTATTTATTAAATTCTAAAGAAAATATAATTTATATTGGTAGAAAGCTGAGAAGCTCCTTTACAAACCCTTTTCGTTTTATCAATTTTAGGTAAAATAAAAGTCGTCAGCCACATGGGCGAAGTCTGGAAAAACAAGGTAAGTTGTTAAACACGTTTTACGTGTTGACTTTTAGGATTGGCATGTCTGAACCAAATCCCAAGCCTAATACCAAGGCATTAAATTTTGTGTCAGAATATCAGATATTGGATTTAAATCGAATATCTGATTTGAATTTGATATATGATATCTTTTAGATCAGTTTTAAAACAATTTATACAATCTTTAATATATTATTTTAAAATGCAATTAAGTTTATAATTTGATATATATAATATCCAATAAAGCTTATAATGTAATATATTTAATATAAAATTTATGGTAATCTCTTGCCAAATTATGTATTTAATATATAATATATTATTAAATGTATAATATTTAAATATTATTTCAATATTTGAGTTAATCTATAAATATTTTAATATTATTTCAATATTTTAGTTAATCCATAAATAATTAATAATTTACATTACCAATTTATAAAATATTTTAATATTATCTCTTTCCCTCTCGCTCTCTCCACCTCTCTCTCTCTCTCTCTCTCTCTCTCTCTCTCTCTCTCTCTCTCTCTCTCTCTCTCTCTCCTTCTCACTCCCTCTCCTTCTATCTCTCCCTCTCTCCCTCTCCCTCTCCTTCTTCCTCTGCCTCTCCCTCTCTCCCTCAACTCTAAACCCTCTCTCCCTCTCCCTCCCCCC